>JABACO010000005.1:8987811-9015311 GCA_013339895.1 Ephydatia muelleri
CAGATTGCTTGGGGAGTTTTTTATGTGCATTATATTTACATTCATATAAAGACACAAGACCAGTTCGGAACTTCGATGCTGGAGGTACATGCTAAGCTGGATCAAATATTGGCTATTATACAACCACCAAAGGAAGGAAGTAGCTGTGTAAACTTGGTATGCCTTACATGCGTGTACTTCGCACACCAGGCATCCCACATGTGGTGGGAAAACATTGCAGTGAATTGAAACCGGTTTGTACATGCATATTGTAGTGTAGAATTACACATTCACCTATTTTACTCTGACTCAGTGTATCATCAAAGGGGTGGATGTAAATCTGTTGCCAGCCAATAATATATACTTGTTTGGGCTCGTGCTACTTGACTTGTACTTCACTAAAGAAGAACTGTCCCAAAGTTTAATCTTTCCATCAACAAAAAGCAAGAAACCTATGCTAGACCAAGAGAAGGTTGGCACCATTATAGGTAAGTGATTGCATAAAAACATCACGAATAACATATGGTTTAATATACAGAGTTGATGAAGCAACGATTTCCTGATGAGAAGTTTGATTCTAAGAAGTTTCAGAAAAAGCTAATCAGAGACGCTATAATTAGGTAATTGTGGTTTGATGTCTTGTAATTGTGTTAATACAAGTATGAAAGGATTGCATATCATAATAAACATGGTCTGTTTGGATACGTAATGCTAGTTCATGGATACCTTTCATGGTACTTCAGGCCTGATCAGGCCAATTGATGTCTCAATTGAATGCCATGTCATGGCAAGGCATTATAAATCATGGCATGCAATGCTAAGTCATGGGGCATGACAACCACTAATAAACATGGCATGTCATGCCATGACTTGGATCCAAGTCATGGCATGACATGCCAAAATTTTTCTTAGGGGAGTGTTAGGCAACCGCACTTTCAACACAACACAGAGCCTCAAAGAAGACATTCAATATTTCAAAACAAGTTTTAAAAACCATCCTTCTGGGTTGTCTTAGGAGCAGTAAGTATAGTTTAAAGCAACTACATTCCCTTTAATAATAACACATGGATGCCGAACACTACCTACGCTATCGCGCATGCCGATCATTACCTAATCTACCCTATGTCACACTGTTTCAGTTTTTATTGAAAGTGTGACAAACAGTACGTGGCAACGGTGTTAATCTATGATTATGACCTTAGCGACCAACCTATTTAGAAACTAAGTCTTTTTTGCAAGTTGTAAAGATTTGTTTCTACAGGCCTTTGTGATCTTAAGTATCAGAAAATTGAACAGTACAGTTCGACTGGAAGCATGCTATTAGCTCGCAAGTGCTGTGGATGTTTTGGAGTATGGGAGAGAAACCGCGCATGCTCTAATATAGTTACCACCCTTACAAAATTATGATAATGGCTGGGTTTTTGCTTCGACGCGATTTTTAAGTGAAGATTTTTAACTTGGAATATTGCCATTTTTACGCGATATAGACGCTTACTAAAAATTTGCAGGCTTTTGGCAATCTATTCATAGATTACAAATCTTCATCTTTGGTACATTACACCAGTGTTAAAGTATAAACTGGTGCTACAATCTACACGTGGCACCAATGGAAGACAGCTTGACCCTTCCTTGAACTCGAGGTTAATTCCTCCAGTTGGTTCACCGCCTCTTTGACATGGCATTGATGCCTAGTACATCAGTGCCCCGTACATATCCAACCAAGACCATGCCCACTGAGCTACCGGAGGGGCCAGACTCAGTCACCATGCGGTATTGCACCCATTCTTCCTTTCATTCAATTGCATCCAAGGGGGACCAGACTATCTGGTCCCCTGACTATTAAAAAATCACTCTTGTATGCACGGCACGCCCACTGTAAGATACCCTACAAGAAAATCCCTCAGACTATTGCACAATCTCACTGCGCTGCTTGAGGGCCAGGCTGTTTGGTCCCCAGACTATTGTACACCCATTCAATTCTCTCAAGTACATATGTCCATGGATATCACCTAGCACAAAAGTCACTATACTCGATGTTAAGTTTGCAGATGAAAGCATAGATTTTATACGGAAGAGATTGGAAACGGATCACGTGCTGCAATACATTGCATGGCCGTCAGTGTAGTAGGCCTATCAATTAACACTTTCTTAGCGACCACGTTACTATAACTTTTTCGAGAGACAGTTATTTGTCTAGTTTGAGGCTTTCTCTTGTGTCCTACGACTTGTTTGAGAGGTATGGATATTAAGAAATGCGTGTTTCTGACTGTAAATGTATTCAGACGCGAGTTTTTCATTAGACCCGTGTTCTGTCTGTTAGCGATGCCTTTGTGGGTGTAAAGGAAACGATAGCTTCGTCGAATTGGGAACAAGTCCTCCCCTATCCACCAGATTGGTCCACTCTTCAGCAGTACCACAGTCATTACCATCACCACTCAATTTCACCAGTGATGAGAGACAAAGAAGTAGATCATCTTTCAGAGGATGATTTTTTTGTCATATAGTGTTGCATACATGGTGACATAGGGTAGTGTCAGGTATATTCGCCAGGGGGGAGTAGTGCCACCCCCACTTTTAATAGTGCATAAAAACAAAGATAATAAGTTACCAACAGCATCGCAATCCATTGATTCTGCCATTTTATTTCCACTACACTGATGGAACCTGTTAATTGGTGTTAAAACGTCCCGTTTCCAATCCCTTCCGTATAAAATCTTGAAAGCAAGTAATATAGCACTTGATTTCTTTTACCTGCATTACAGTAGTTAAGTAATTATATCAAAATCCTCATAAATCAACATATTGAAAGCCTCTCTATTATCAAAATTATGGCTAGAGCTAATAATTATTATGTATAAGTAGCACAAGATATAAATATGCAGTGGAGTTCCAAGTTACCAGGTTAAACAGGACGTTATTAAAGTTTAACATCATGATTCGTTTAGAGGTTATTCAGTTTTAATTTGATAAATAAGTATTTCTATAGTAAGTCCACTATGACATGTAGTAAAAACCACCAATGGTCCTAGTGGCCAATATACTTATCTTTGCGACAGAAAAGACGGCACAGGCCCGAATTCATATGCACAGCAAAAAACTAATAAAAAATAAAACTAACATCGTATATGGTACTGTCTGTGTTCACAAATATTTCGTGATTGTTTCTATGGTGTGGAATCGAAGCCAAAAAACCACACACAAAAACCACACATGGTTTTGAATGGTCGGCTTGGATGATCACAAAAGGTCACACATGGTTTTGACAAGCCAGAAAGTTTCAGGATGCATGCGACAATGTTTCAGAGTGCACGACAAAGTTTCAAAGTGGACCAGGTGTGTTGACAATGGATTAGAGTCGTCTAGATTTATCTAAATAGTATACAATTAGCCCTATTACCCCTAGACTGGGTACCCGACTGATGGTTGGAGACTCTAACCATCAATCTGGTATCCAGACTATCCACTATTCAATGCACTGGCAAACGCTTGTGTTCAACTCCAAGATAATTGAAAACCTAATAGTGCATTCAGTACAAAAATGATACTCAACCTGGTAAAATACATTAACAAATGCATATCTCTGACACATCTGGTTGCAAAATTCTGTTCCTCGATCAATATCTAGGCTGCTATGACAAATAATACATCTGCAAGAAACTCAGCCACATAAATAGACTCTTTTTCTTTCTTTTTGAGAACCTTACTTTGAAAATAATCAGTAACAACAATTGTACCATTTGGTGCACAATGTAGAGGTCCGATGAGATCTATGTCAACTTGTTTCCAGATATTGTTTGGAATTGGCATATGATGCAACCCTGCAGCTGGGTGATCAAATTTTCTCTTTGTTCTTTGGCACTGCACACAATGCTGTACCTGCGTAAAAAAAAAAAAGAAAAAAAGAATGTGCATTATGAAACTACTGCAAGCCAATAATACTAGCACGAGATATCGTACCCATTCTTTCACATCCTCTGGTCATTCCAGGCTAGAAATACATGTACTTTTGCACTATCTTCGCTTGTGTCCTATCTCTACCTTGTGATTTCCAGCGGGTCCTACATGGCATCATCATGTTTCATATAGAGCAAGACACTCCATCTTTCACCTTGTTTTGTTAACCTTGGCCCGATACTGTTAATTTGCTCCTTTGCAAATAACTCCCTTTTCCTGTTTAGTAACATTTCAGGGTATTTTCCACGTACTGAATACCAGTGTTAAACACAACCTTCATCATCAACTTTAACTTCCATCTCAACATCGCGAGGATTCGATAAGCTTATACTTTATCACCTGGACACAAGGGTGCCATAAATCCAGTAGGTGCTGAAAATTTGAATCATATAGTTGTAGCAATTATCCTAGGATATTTGGAATGGGGGGGCCAATTAAGAGGGGTGCTGATTATTCTTTAACACCGAATACTGCAAATAGTTTAATGATTGGTCAAGGGCTGAGTTTTACATACATGCTAGGTGACAAAGAAAGCAGGATCTGACTTGGTGGATCACGTCTGGATACATCTTCCAACAAATCAATTCCATATAGCTACAGAAACTGCCATCAAATATGTGCTCATTTGACCATGACAGCAATTGTCGTTTTTCTTCTAATTTTTACAGTTCCAGTAAGTTGATTGAATCAGAGAGCTCTGATATCAACCACCGGTGATAAGCTATTATTGCTTGCATCAAAATGAAGTTTAGAATTCGGTGATTGAAGGTGCTGATGTGACTACAACCATATAATGATATACTCTACTTATGGTGGTAAGTATAACGGTCATCTCAACATTGTGACAACGCCAATCAACTTAATTCTTTATAGCAAGTATGAACCAGGCATCATGAGTGTAATGTCTTAGATAGCAGCAGGGACTGATGTGAATATGGCAGCAAAAGCTCAATGTCACTGCCACTCCCATTATCTGAATGGTAATCACAAAGTCTTACATACCATGTTGAGAGCTAGTAGAGCAAGATTTGAGGGTGCACACCACTAACAATAGCAAGGGACACGTTAAATGTTGTAAAACACCTTTATTGCAGTAGGAGCTAATGTCATCAGACAGTATGTGAATAAAGGACCACTGACCATGAAACTCCATTGTATGTAGCGAGTTCTAATGGCCATCATAATGTAGTACTGAGTTTACTGAAAGCAGGTGCTGGCGTGAACAACATCTGATACAGCGGGTTGGACTTCACTTATGACAGCAAGTCTTTATATTGTGAAAACCTTTATTAAAGCAAGAGCTATGATATTACTCTAATGCAAGAGTCCACTAATGATAGCAAGTTATGATGGCAATCTCAAGGTCTGATTAAGGCATGAACCTTGTTGGGACTTGGTGCTGATGTGAATAGGCCAACAACACCCAAGTTCCACTTGGGACAGCAAGTTTGAACGGACATCTCAGTATTGTAAAATTACTTATTGAAACAGGGGCTGATGTCAATCCGGGTGGCATTAAGTTAAAAGCATTATTTTAGCACGTTATAAAGGATATGACGAGATTGTAAAGGGCTTGTTGAGAGCAGGGTGCTGAAGTGAATATAGCATAGTGGAAGCTGGCCGCTTCTGGCCTAGACATTCAATAGTTGTGAAAAGTAAAAGCTCAAATTAATAAATGGTGCTACATTGCTTGCCGTGAAATCAGAATGATACCACAACGTAGTAAAAGCTTTTGAAAGCAGGTGCTGATGTGAATATGGCAACATCTAGAGGTGAACGCCCACTTTTGATAGCAAGTAATGAAGGCCGTCTTCATATTGTGACCAATTTAATTGAAGGAGGAGCCGATATCAATCAGGCTGTAAGGGTAACACAACTCCACAGTATACCTGGCAAGTCAGAATGGACACTACGATGTAGTAAAGACCCTGCTTGCATCTGGAGCTGATGTGAACATAATGGTACAAGCCCAATATTAGTAGCAATGTTCATCTTAATATGCTGCTTATTGAGGCAACAGCTAACATCAACAATGGTGACAGGATGAATGTGACTCCACTGTATACAGCAAGCCAGAATGGACATCACGATACCGACTTGTTGGGAGCTGGTACTTATGCAAACAGACTTAAATCAGATTGTACGAGTCCACTTTCAATAACCAGTATAACGGTGATAACACAACTGTGAGGACACTTTCAGCAGCAGGAGCTGATGTCAATCACTGCAATGAGAAGAATTTAATTTGCTTACCGCCCTGGGTATCAATATACAGCCTCGATCAGATGCAGTGCGTATCTCCATGCAAACAAGCCCAAGAATATGTACTTCCAGATAATTACTCACCCAGTCAATATCCAGTCTATGAAGACTGAACGATGCCTATGTCCTTATTCAGACACAAGTGAACAAGGAGATATTGAAATAATACAAGATGTCCTCCACAAAATGTTCACTTTGTATGATTCTGCATATGCAGACAATAATATGGGAAGGCAGAACGGACATCATGATGTAGCACAGAACTTGTTGAGAGCTGGGTGCTGATGTACACAAAGCTAAATCAAATGGTATGAGTCCACATACGCAGAGGAGCTGATGTCAATCAGTGTGTATAGGGGAAAGATCACTCTATTCTCATTCGCTCACTACCCTGGACATCACGATACACCAATCAATGTCCTTGTTCACATGCAAATACTAAGAGATGAAATATGCAAAGAGTCGATTTTGGACGAACTGCAAGATCGAGGAGAATTCATTTTCTCATTCAAGGTGTGTCCGCATACTCGCTGGTCCAAATATTGCTGGCCCGACTGTCAGTACATTCCCTCCACCACACAGTACTATGACTCATACGTGCAATATAGTGCCCAACGTGTACGATTGAGAGTATGAGGACTATTATTTCTCGCTATGATAGACAATGAACCTGATACACTACTGAATAGTGCAATCGCAAATGAATGCAATTATATGTGCCAGACAATCAGTTGGAAAGCATCCAATTATGCTTCAATGTAGAATATAGAAATTTCATTAATGTAGATGTAGGATTTGTTGGCAAAATTTGTGCAAATGAAGCAAACAATAAAACAGACTTTAACACTGGATTAAGCATAGTCGACCATGTCTCCTCAGCAGTGGACATGCTTAGATCGACACTCCCAAGGCTACAGTGAGAAAGTTTCTTTGCATGTGGCTATTGCAAGGATATCCTGATGTCTTGGCCCCTCCGCCTAAATCAGGATTTTTTTTTGGATTTTAATGGAATTATTTTGTAGAATTTAGCTTTTGGATTTAATTGATTTTTAAAATTAAGATTAAAGGATTGCCCGCTTTTTGTGGTGGTAACGGATTTTTTGAAAAGATTTTGCACAATCTTTGCATTGTGGTCCATGAACTGCTTTTCTAGTTTAGTGCGCGTCCAACGACTACAACTATTCTGGTGACTCAAGTCTGGAGTCAGATGAGTATGACCAAGTCATTGAAGTGCACTCGACACAGGTATATGTGTTTCAGCCTGAGCCTATCAGTGCCTCAGCCTCACTCAACTTACAGACTGTTGAGTGCATTATTAACCTTGTGGAGAATGTGTCAGCGCCGCTTCAGATTCCTGGAACAATGGAAGCTACCCCAGCAAAACAACCAAGAAAAAGGAAGTTGAAGACTCAACAAAGCCGTGCCAAAGGGTTAAAGAAAATCATCAAAATAACTCCTGCTGAAAGAGCATACGAATTCAAAGACCATGGTCTCATTGTCTCAAATGCGGAGTAAGTAAATAAATGAGAATTGAGTAATGCTTGTTCATTCGTATTATCGCGCACACCGCTCCAGGTTATTTTGCGATCCCTGTCATCATCGCTTTGATTCGACCAAAAAGTCGGACGTTACTCAACACATCAAATCAAAGAAGCATGAAATGAACATCCAACTCCGAAAGGAAGAGAAACGAAGGCAGGCTGATGTGGCTATTCTGATGCAACACCGTAAAAACAGTGACGAAAAAAGGGGAAACCCAGAAATCTGAAGCGCATTGGTTTTCAGTGGTAGAAGCGTGGTTATGTGCTGGTATACCTTTAGCCAAACTGCAGAACGCAAAGCTGAAAAGTGTGCTAGAAGATTGCCACCTAAGGTTGGCTGCATCATCAACTCTCAGTGAACAAATACCACTCATTCATGCGGTAGAACTTGATAAAGTTCGAATTGAGCTGTGAAACAATATCAAGCCCAGTGGTGATAACGGTGAGATCGACACTACAGAAGTAGCCCTCTTTCTTGATGGAGCAACACGCATCGCCAAATGTTATTGCTTTGTAGCACGATTTGTCTTTGAAGGCTACATTCAGCAGTGCATTATTGCACTGCGCATGCTCTCAAAGTCACTCACTGCTGCTGAAGTCGCGGACCAATTCAATAAGGTAGTGACAGCATGACACGGAATTGCCAGTGAACGAGTTATGCACTATTGATCTTGCATTAATATCTACAACGCAACATCAAACACTGTTGAGGCCAAAATTGCAATACTCCGTGATGTTATCAATGACGGATTTTTGACTCCAATCACATACAACAAGCTTGTAGAGTTAAAAGCTCACATTGACAATGGCCTAATGTTTGCCGACTGGCAGCACTGTTTGCTCCTCATGATGTGGCTCAACAAAACACACTGCTTCAACATGCTAAGCAGTGTAGCAATCCTGGATTTGCCTACTTCAAAGACCGCTTCTTTGAGTTTCACACACGAGGAGATCTGAAAGAGGTTATGAATTTCTTCAAAAGTGCTCGACTGCTCAATCCCCCCAGATTCTGTGCAGTGTACAATGCCCTTATTGCTTGACAAATTCAAGTTTCTAAATGATGATGAGAAGAAGCAGCTTGTTAGTGAAGCCCCAGCCTATATTGCCCATGCAAACGACATCCGTCAGGACATTGACCTCGTGCAGTGGTGGTGTCAAAACTGATCCGTTTTACCGAGAAGAAGCAGCTTGTTAGTGAAGCCCCAGCCTATATTGCCCATGCAAACGACATCCGTCAGGACATTGACCTCGTGCAGTGGTGGTGTCAAAACTAATCCGTTTTACTGAATTTCACATGTTTAGCATTTCGTGTCATGCTGGTGCAGCCAAGTTCAGCTTTCTCTCAACTTCGCAATTTGCTTACAGTCAAGAACAGACCCTGGAAGATTCTGCTGAACTGTTGGTAATGCTGACCTTCAACGAAGCATCTCGTAACTCACTTCCTGATGAAGTGAGAGATAAACTTTGTTCAACTTTGTAGATATTTCAGCAGCTTTTAAGTGGCTTTTTTTGGGTGATATTTGGACTTTTGTTGTATTTTCTTTACTTTTTCTGGGATTTTTTTGGAGATTAAAGATTAATCAAAAATCTAGATTTATGTGGATGTCGAAAGTAGAGGATGGAAAAATCTAAAAGAAGAGGCAAACCTTAAGATGGATGAAAATGATGCTGGAGCTATTTCGCTCCGCAAAAGCAACAAGAATATCCAGCAGTCCTGCACAGCAGGCATTTCCTAAACACTTAGAACCATGGATGATTATTTTATTCCTACATTCATGTACATGCAATTATTAAATTGATCATTTGAATTCAGAGTTACTGCCATGGGATCCAATGGAATGCAATTCAGTAGACGCCTAGAATGGTAGAAGAATATCCTTGGGGTGATGCAATGTGTGACATCACTAATCCAAATACTTCACAGACTGCTATACGACACCAACTATACACTACTGATATATTCCTACTATAGGCATCATGCTTATTCAAGAATTCCATGTTGCGAGCAGTCTGGGGACATGGAATTACTACTTGTCCCCAGGCTTTATGGTTTTGCACTACAATTGCTATATCACAGGTGAAAAAGCCTAATTCCAGCACACCATATTCTAATCGTTACTTAATCTGAAAGGACTAAATGAACGTATGTTAACAGCAACACCGACAGGATTGTTCGATTTATCATGATCTATGGACGAACAGCTTGACATGATGAGAGCCAAAGCCTTTTGCCGTCATTGATAAGGCCAAGCGTGTTGTGTTTTTGGATGGTCTTGCACAAAAAGAACTTGATTTGCTCATGATTTTAAAAGTTAATTACACAATTAAGAATTAATTAGTCCATTTTTATCAGGGTTTTTTTTTTTGTTTAGTTGATATCAATGACAGGGCAAATAGCAACACGTTGGTCAGGTACGTACATCATGTCGTCCAGGCTTGATATCTGTAAATACATGTAGGTTGATGACAGGGCAAATAGCAATGCGTCGGCCAGGTACGTATATCATGTCGTTCTGTTTTTCATATGTGTTTTCGTTTAACATAGTAACATAAATGATCGGTGACAGGACAAATATAGCAATGCATCGGTCAGATACACACGTTGTGAAGTCTTTCAGGTAAAGCCATAACTGCAAACTATATGTGATGATGCAAGTCCATTGTATATGTGTGCATAAGTTCTTTCCCCCGGCCTTTCTACAGTATCACTCACACTTGCTGCGGTATACTGTATTGGCGCTAACTAGTTGGCAGAACTGTCACTAGATCACTTCGCTATTTGATTTCCTGGGAAGCAAAAGCAGCTTGAACTCTTGTACTGTGTTATATGTATCTCACTGTTCACAGTCCATTAAAACAAAGAAGCCATATAACTTATAATGTATTACATAATCAAGCACGTTGCAACACGCATGCCCCTTTGAATGGCATGGAAAGGTGCCATAATCTTGCATTACAACACGTCACTGAGAACTCGCAACGTTGAATTAGTAAGGGTACATAACGTGTTGTAACGCATTGTAATGGCAAGTTTTTTCCCTGGGCAGGACTGCACTTAGAAAGACTACATTAGCGATCGTTTCCGCAAAAAGGGACCTAGAGCATACAATATAAAATTTCCAGTACACGTTAAAATGTAAGGCTAATTAAAAATTTAGCGCCATACAACGCCATGACAGATACTCCGATTCTCAGTGTGTAAGAAGCAATGTGTAGAGGACATTTCAGACTTCTAGAACATCAATCATGAAAAAACATGCGTTAGGTCCCTTTTCACGGAAACGATCCTATTATTATATAATATATCTTTTGCCTTTTCTTTTCCTTCATTACCTTGTTGAGGTGAGCAGTCTGTTTATCTGTCCTCTTGTGATCAGTTTCTCCTTTTCTCTACTTCCAGATCAGTCTGTGAGAGTTCACAGTACATGTATAGAACTCCATATAGCTGCGCAACATAAAACTTCACACAATTACCCACATGCACATACACATACATGATTGCAGTGGCATCATAAGGTAATAATACATGGAAAAGGGTGGCTTTGCTGTGGGCATGAGGGTATGGGAGCATATCCCATCAGGGTGGGTCTGCTAATGAGCCCCAGAACCTGTTGTGTTAACGCTCTCAAACCAATAGACTTACATGCAAATAATGGAAGAAATTCGTGATACAACTGCTTTGCTGACGTTCCTTTGCTCCAAATTTTGGATCACTTCAGCACATTATACACACTGGTTATCAATATAGCATGTGTCGTGTCGATTGCCAGCTGTATTCGTGCACAGTTTTGTCAGAAGTTGTTCATTGACTGTGCAGTTGTCTTAAGTGATGTAATAGTATTACATTGTTAATAACAAATGTTATGTCACACAAGTTATTGACCTTGGCCTTTAATGGGGGAGGGGCGAAACAATCCCTTTTTGCTGCTGGACGATGGCGGGAGGGTGTCATAGCCCCCAGTTCCAATGCCCACTGCATGATTGTATCATTTCACTGGAACTTTCAATGGTGGCATTGGCAGTGGACAAAATCTGTAGGAGATCCACCTTGCCTTTGTTAGCCATCACCCTCTTGGGCTTTGCCTTCTTTCTCCACCTTAACTGAGGAAATTCAAACACTAGGACCATGCGCATAAAACACCAAAATACACACACACACACACACACACACACACACACACACCACACACACACACACACACAGAGCACACAGTAACACACACAGTGACACAGTGACACACACGCACACAGCACACAGTGACACAGTGACACACACAGCACACACAACAGACACATACACATACACACACCTACTTTACACTACATCTCATACATTCTGCTATTAGAATAATAACTTTTCCATTCCCCTTGCAGGGCTACATTGACAAATGCGTTATCAGCGACAAAGAAAAACATGAATGTACCTCATGGCACACTCGACTGCTCCATCGCACTCCGGTCTATGAAGTAGACACTTTTTACGTTTGACGCTCTCCATTCTCGCTAGCAGACTGAGAAGAAGTCCTACCGTCAAAGGTGGCGCATGCGGTGCTCGACGTGGCGAAAGGTTACTCGGGTACCCAGACCTTTATAGATCTGGGTACGAGAATAGCGAAAATATTTTTTTCGGTACGCGGTACTGTAGAAATAAAGTAGACTATATTTGGGATCGTTTCGACCTGACGCACACTACAAAATTTCCAGTACGCGCAATAGAAAAACGCTTGCGTTGAAATGTATGGGTGATTAAAAATTCAGAGCCTTAGATCTCATAACATAATTAAAATCCTGCCAGGATTTCAATTATGTTATGATCTCATAGCATAATACGCCTATCTTGTACCACCATGCACTGTTGGGGTCTGTTGGGGGTATACAAGATGCCTGATGGGGTCTTTTGTCTGGAAACCCAGCCATGCAGAGTTTGTGAAATTGAATTCTCCGTACATGACCACGACGTATACACTTGTACAAACGTGCCTACATGCAATGAAGTTTGAAGACAATAATGAAAGCAGCATGTTACGTATACTTCTACCGGTGTTTCTTGAAGGCAATGACTAGGTTTTTTTTTTTCTTCTTTTTTTCCCTGCAATCCATACAGAAGGATTCCATAGTCTACATGACGAGATCGGCACATTCTCTCCTTCAATCACTCCTCCTCCGCTTCGTGTCTGGAGGCTCTGTAAGGCTGCACTGAGTAAGCAACACCTGCATGCAAAACGGCACGACCCACCAGGTACGCTAAGTGGGAAATTATATTCATCATACCAACAGAATTGATGTCGGCCATATAGGAACTCAGTAGTGTAACCTACACCGCTCGCTACAAGAAACAGCAGCTTCAATGGCATAATGTCATTATTTGAAGAGCAATAAAAATAATAATAAAAAGACTGCATGGGAATGAACTCAATAAGTTGTGTGTGAAAAACGTTGCCTGCAGCAAATGTGAGCGGCCCGGCCCATTGGTGCTTGTGCATGATTTTTGCCGATCGAATGGTAATGTACGTCACCAAAAGTTCCCACTCCATTCTACCAGTGTGCCGATACTGTACTAGTAGTGGGCAGAGCTGCTCCCTTGTTCCATTTAACCGTCACGCTGCTCTGACTTAACATTGCACTTTTATAAATGGCCGATGTGAAGGTAGTGCGTTTTAACGTTGGAGGGGTAAGGCGCGTTTGTTTGCACGACTTTTTACCGAAACATGACGTGCGCAGAGACTATTCGCCACGTCCAGCACCACCTTGAAGGTAGGAGGAGACAGCTTCTTCTCCAGCCTGCTATCAGGGAGAATGGAGAGCGCCAGAGACGATACAGGCGCCTACTTCATAGACCGTGAGTACGATAACCTGGCTGCGAAGTGCATCCATGTTTTTTTTTTAATAACTTAATTTGTGCTTGTCTTTCAGGATCCCCTAAGTACTTCGATACTATACTCCAATTCCTGCGTGCTGGAGAACTAGAGAACGTATCGAACACGGACAGGACGCAGCTTATCAAAGAGGCTGAATTCTATGGACTGGAAACAATGAAGAAGGCCCTTCAAGACCAAGCGGCAGAAGAAGCAAAAGAACTGGTAGTAGCAGGTTTGAATTCACCTTGAGATACCTGTGGTGACACGTTTAACTAGCTGTGCATCTGTACTGTATTAGGTCCTATGCTAGAAGAGGCAGGCTGCTACATCGATGATGAAAACAACAGTGCATACATGTTTGCTAGGGATGGGACTCTAATCCATGTAACAGGAAACCAGGCCTTCACACAAGCCCTGGTGATACACACTCACAAGAAGGTACCACCAGAGTGGAAGAAAGAGCAAGTCCTGGAACGTAGCTATGCGTTGTTTTATGAGGCACACATTCAGAGGGGGAAATACACCATGAACGCAGATGGCCTGGTAAGTACATTCGCATAGATGACTGGGTAGTGCTGTCTAGGGAGAGCAAAATAGTCTCTTTTTTTTTTCTCTGCCATTTGTTCACTGGTACTGCATCCTTCTCAACCACATACCATCCATATGTGCACACACACACGCACACGCACACACACACACACACAAACACAATATATGCAAATGCATACGTTACAAGGGATTGGTTATTGGATTGCCAGGCGGAAATGGATCAATTGCAGAGCACCTGGCAACACTAGCCCAACAGAGCAAGGCGCTCTGTGTTACAAGCTTCTGTTGTGTTCAAGGAACTGGAAAAGGACTGTTTAAGTGCGAACATGACAATCCACACCACTTTCATTTGTACAAGTTCAAACATTTTTAGTTTACCCAAAAAATTGTTTTGTGTCCTTGCGACATATGATGTATTGTGTCTTAGCATGATCACAAGAGTCTGAAGTCAGCACACTGGTAGAAGGCCTTGGGTGCAGCAGGGTTGTTGGTGATGTATACTAGCTGTGTGTGCAGGGAGGGGCATGTTACCATAGCAATGAGGGGAGGAGGTGGTTACCTGCAGCACTGCATGGTCATAGAAGTCTCTGTAACCAAAAAGGTCTCATTTGAAAAGTGTAATGGAATACCATGCAAGGTTTTTATTTTGTTTTGACCTGAAATTTTGCATTCAATCACTCTCTCCGCCATCTTACCCCTTTCTCATATGAGCAAACATTTACAGCTATGCCTACCTTGGCATCACCACTGTTGGGGTATACAAGGTGCCTGATGGAGTACCTGTGTCTGGAAACTCAGCCAGAGTTTGGAAGTTGAATTCCCCATACATGGCCACACTTAGCACAAACGTGCCCTGATTAAAAGGGGAATGAAATGAAAGCATCATGCCACATATGATTTACCGGTGATTGCTGAAGGTAATGATCTGCGTTTTTCTGGTACACGATCGACACATTCTCCCCCAACCTGGTTTACGGGATTCCGCCACATCTTGTATATGCTGCGAGGTAATGCATTGTCCGTGTACACACTTACTCAAAGAACACCTTGGGCATCTCCGTGTCTCTTCCCCCACATGGAGGTTCTGTAAGACCGCAGTCAGCAGCCCCTGCATGCAAACGGCACGAATTCGGTGACCCATATGGCTATCATACATGTGGAGCCATCATACCAACAGAATTGAGGTCGGCCATAGAGCCTCGCTGGTGGGGGTATACTAGGCATATGTGCGCAGTAGTGCAAACTAGACAGCTCGCAGCAAACAGCAGCAGCTTCAATGATACTAGTAAGGTCATGTTTGGAAGAGCAAAATAAAAAGGACTGCATGCGAACGAGTTTAATAAGTCGCGTGACAAAATTCGCTGAGGCACGTTACAAACGCAAAGTACGAGAACAGCATGGCAACAATGTCTTTGTTTGGCCAGAACAGTGATGGACGTCGTGAACCGAAGAGTCTGGTCGAGTTCAGAGCGGGAAAGATGAAGCTAGAGGGAAAGACGGTGACAGCGGACACCAGGAAAGGGTTGGTGTATTTAAAAATGATGGAAGACACGCTTTTGCATTTTTACTGGAAGGATCGCCAAACGGGCAAAGTTGAGGATGTAAGTGTTTCTAGGGCACAGTAGTGTAACAGCAAAGGTACACCAGAGTGGGCTTCATTTAAAATACAATGTAGTATTATAGGCCTAAAAGCGGAGCGCGGGATTTCCTCCCTTCGTGTGTATGTCTCGTGTTTTTAATAACAATGTATTTTCGGGCCTGATTAGGATTTCATCATATTCCCTGGTGACGCGGAGATACGTCGCATAACCCAGTGTACCACGGGAAGGGTACTTCTGCTCAAGTTCAAAGATTCAGGCAACCGCAAATTTTTCTACTGGCTGCAAGAGCCGAAGGAGGACAAAGATGAGGAGTATGTAAAGAAAGTGAGCATTATAATAAATATATTATGGGCGTGTGTTACATTCCAAATGTGGTTGCATCTGCCTCGACAGGTAAATGACGTCATTAATAACCCACCAGATCCGTCTTCAGTGGCTGGGGAAGGATTCCCAGGAGGAGGTAGGCAGCTGTCTGTGTGTGGGGTGCTTTTGTGTGTTTGTTTGTGTGTATGTGTGTGTTTGTGTGTGTGTGTGTGTGTGTGTGTGTGTGTGTGTGTGTGTGTGTGTTTGTGTGTGTGTTTGTGTGGTAATATCTTATGTGACTACAGAGTATGCATGCATGTGAATGCGATTACTTGGAGAATGCTGGTGGGTGGAGGTATGTGTCCTTTTGAAGTTAATACGGAGGTATGTGTCCTTTTGAAGTTAATACCACACACAAACACACAAACACCCACTCCAGTAGGAGGACTGTTTGGTGGCCCTGGGGGGCTGGATCAGCAGCAGTTGCTGGAGATGATCAACCAAGGCGTTCTTGGCCCATTGGATGGAGGAATAGGGCGTGCCCTTGCAGAGGCTGGAGGGTAAAAGTTGTAGTCACCACTGTGTTTGTGACTAGAATGCTCTACGCATAAAATGCACACACACACACACATACACTAACATACACACACTAACATACACACACACACACACATACACTAACATACACACACTAACATACATACACACACACAGACGTCTAGGATCAGGGGGTGGGGCTCGCAGGAGGCAATCTGGTCCACCACCATCCACTGCTTCTAGCGTTGTATCAAGCACCCCCACTCCCACAAGTGTGGCGCCGTCACGGCAACAAGCCTCCCAGCAGGCCCACCAGCCCCAGCAAGTGTCCACACCATCACCCCACCCACCACCACCGTCAGCCCATGCCCAGTCAGTTGTATGCACCGTCAAGAGTATGTATAGGTTCACTGGTGCTCCTTCAGGTCACACCAACTTCAACTGGGCGACTTGCGGAACATACTATCCAGCATTCCGCTGCCACAAGCAGGTGGGTGTAGTGTTGCACGTGTGTGTGTGTGCGTGTGTGTGTGTGTGTGTGTGTGTGTGTGTGTGTGCGTGTGTGTGTGTGTGTGTGTGTTGTTTGTGTGTGTTATGTGTGTGTGAGTGTGGGTTGTTTGTGGAGGGGATTGCAAGGGAAGAGGACATCCTCATCTCACTACTCCTAACCCTTATGTGCATTGGTGTGTGTGTGTGTGTTGCTTAGAGCCTAGTGTGTCTCTTCAAGAGGTGGTAACTCCTGATGTGCTCCGACCAATGGCCCAATCTGTGCAGGTGCAGGACCAGTTAACCCCTCACCTCCCGGCCACTACCCAACCTGTCGGTGCTGTACTCACCTCTCCACAGTTCCAGCAGGCACTAGGTTTGTTTGATTCCGCCCTCCAGTCAGGAGAGCTGGGCCCACTGTTGAGCCAGTTTGGACTCGGCTCCACTGTTACGCGTGCTGCAGCAGCAGGAGGTGGGGTGGGGAGAGTATGTGGTTAAGTTAAATGATTAAATGTTAATTTTTTGGCCTTCAGATGTGACTGGGTTTGCAAGAGCTCTAGAGGAAGAGCTCAGAGAGAATTCTGGCGCCAATGCGAGCGAAGAAAAGAAGGAAGAGGATAAAAAGAAAAAAGATGATGCTAAAGAAGAACAATAGAAGTTGTCGTAATGATGACACTGTTGTGGCACGTGCGCATACTTCCTGTGTTGATATGCTTTGCTTGGCAAGTTCGTATCTATTTGTTTAATCGCTATAACGTGAAGAAATGAGCTACGATTCGGACGTAGGTAAGGAATGGGAAGCGTAACATTAGTCTCGCTAGTGTTCCTTTAAGGGTAACAGTAAGAGTGAAAAAGGCTCATTAGTGTTTTGTACCATATCGAAGTGTTGGCGACTAGTGGACGTGGCGAAGCCGACTGGGACAAAATCATAACACTATGTAACAGAATCAGGAACTCATTTGGAGCCTCGTCGTAAGCCCGTCCCGCTTTTAATACGAAGGGTGCCCTTCACACCTCTGCTCGGTTTGTGTCTAAGGATGCAGTTCGCTCTGGAGTCTGTCATGAAACGGCTGAAGAATACGGACCCTAATGTGCAGCTTCACGCCTTGACTGTAGGGAGCTTGTGTTCATATTACTATTGACATTTTTAGCGTCTTCTACTGGTGCGCCTTTGTGTGGTGGTGGTGGTGGTTGTTGTGTGTGTGTGTGTGTGTGTGTGTGTGTGTGTGTGTGTGTGTGTGTGTGTGTGGTCTATGTGCTCTAGCTGCTGGAGGCCTGTGTCAGTAACTGTGGTAGTGATTTCCAAATAGAGCTGACAAAGCCGTTCTTCCAAAGTGAAGTCAAAGCACTACTAGGAGTAAGGCATATGCCAGTAGCCATGAGACCAGTGTGATTGTAACGTCCTTTGGTCACTAGGCGCATCCTGATCCAAAGGTCAGCCAGCGACTGAGAGAGCTCCTGGCCAGTTGGGTGGCAGAGTTCCGCAGCAATGCACAGATGAAGTGAGTGGAGGGGGGAGGGGGGGACAGGTTTTACTTGGTGTGGATCACTTTGTTGACACCATTAACAGGGGCCTTCTTACATTTGTGGAACAGCTCCGTCATGAAGGGCACAGTTTTGCTGCCGCACAGCCTCAACTAGTACAGCCACTAGCTGTATGTGGTGGAAGGGTTGGGGAGGAGAGGGCTCTATTTTTTGTGAGATCTATGTACATGGTCTTCCACTCACTCCCACTCCTGTTCCATTGCATGCCCCTCCCACCTCTCCTACTCTCTGCCTCCATCTTTCTTTCTTTTAGTACCCAGTTGACAGTTCTGCCACTGCATCAAAGGAGGACAGTGATCTCCAGAAAGGTGCAGCAGTGTGTGTTTTGGGCGTTTTTGTCAGGGCTGTCTGTTTTTTTATTATTATTATTATTATCATTATTATTATTTTACCTCCCTTTACCTCTCCCATACACCTCCTCTTCTCTGTTTCCCACCTCCCCTTCCCTACCTACTTGTCTTTATTAAAGCCCACTTGTCTTTATTAAAGCCCACTTGTCTTTATTAAAGCCCACCTGTCTTTATTAAACCCTATGTTCTCTCTCTGCTCAGCTATCAAGATGTCATTAGAAGAATCAAAGAAGCCATCAGCTGCTCCTTCCACAGCCACTCTCTCCTCGGTCTATCCTGTTCTCACATCCCCTAAACCGCAGAAGAAGCAGCAACAGCAGGTGGGTGGGCCTTTGCCTGAACCAAATGTTCTTATGCCGAGTGATGCATTGCTCTGTGGTCCCCTGTGTCTTTCATTGGAGCCATTGGCAGTCAGTTGCTTGCCTACTTTGTGTGTGCTTTTGAGACCCCTGGCATGGTGTAGGTGTGTACCAACACAGGTTTTTTTTTAGGGTGGGAGGGGAAGATGACATGCATTTTATAATATGATACATCACGTGACAAGCTGTAAATAGCGGATTATACAGATGTAATAAAATATCTGCTATACATAGCTACAATTCTTGCAGTTAACAAATGATCGCATCGCTGTGCAATAAGGACGCTGTGCAATAAGGATTAATTCTGAAGGGTAAATGTAGAATAATTAACTTGAACTGCTAGGCTTGAGTTGGTAGGGGCAGAGATGAAGTCATTCACACCAGTCTCTCCCCTTTTTCAAACTGTGCTGGTGACATTGGGGTTATTGCCTAAGCACGTAGCACACACTCATTGGTGTGTGTTGTGCTGTTTTTGCAGGGCAAGAAGGTCAGGGCATTGTACGACTTCCATGCTGCAGAGGACAATGAGCTGAGCTTCAGGGCTGGTGAAATTATCACCATTTTGGATGACAGGTGTGTTGAGTGTAGGCGAACGTTTCTTTGTGTGTGGAGGTGGGTGTGGTCTTTTTCACAGCTGCTGCAGTAGTAGTTAATAAAGACCACATTATATATGCAGATACAGTTTGTGTGTATCATACAACCAATGTGTTTCTCCCACAATAGTGATGAGAACTGGTGGAAAGGAGAGTCACATCTTGGGAAGGGGCTGTTTCCTGCAAACTTTGTCACATTAAACCTGAACTCTGAACCTGAGCAAGGTACATGTAAAAACTGTACGGTACTACCTAAATCATCTGTCATAAGAGGCTTCACGTTTTGCGTGAAATAGATGTTGTTCTAATAGTATTGCGATGCACATGATTTATTTTATGTTGGATGTTCCGCTGGCAGTATAATACATGTATGTATATTTTCACAATGCAGTATTGGTGGATTCATGCTTAAGCAAGTTTTCATATATGTCTGTGTTAATGTACATATATTTGTATGCGCATGTTTCGGGTGGTGTGTGCATATACTGCAGGAAAGGGTATATGGCAAGCCATGTGGTGAATGTTTGCTTCCCCTCCAGTGAAGGTGGAGAAGGAGAGCAAGAAGAAGAAGGAGGAGCCCAAGAGGGTGATGGCCAACGAAGACAAGGTCGACCTTCTCCTGCAGATGTTGTCAACTGCCGATGCCACCATTGAAAGTTCCAGTGAAAATGACACCATCGTTGAACTTGAAAGTATGACTACATGAAGCAAATTAGTTTGTACTTTGTGGTACGATTGGAGAGTTGTGGAATGTAAATGGTCGTTGGGATGCATCACTGTCAAGTGTGATGCAGTATTCTACGTTGGGATTATGATGTATTAGGAGAGTAAGGGATGCAGCGACACATCATATAAATGACAGAACTAAATTATGCTCTATATACTCATTAATTCAATGCGCATGTGTGTGTCATTGGTTATTCTTCCCGATATGGTAGTGGGTTTATTAACCGCACCTACTTTGTCATTCCCAGAGGAGTGCCAGGCTATGAAGCCCAGCATTGATGAAGCCATTGCCAGTCTACAGAGGTGAGCTGTCTTAGGTGTTTGTCATCCTAACCTCATAGGCCCCACCCCATTCAGACAAGAAGACGACATGAAGTCTGTCAATGAGAAGTTCCAGGAAGCCATGGCCTATTACAGAAAGTATGCATTCCTTGTCCCCCATATATGGTAGTCACATAATGTCACGTGTGATCCAAAAGGCTGCTTGCGGAGGGGCCACGCCTCTCAACAATGCAGTCCCAGAGGGTCACTACCGCCCAGCAGTACCAGGCCCCACCCCAGCAGTACCAAGCTATGCCCCAACAGTACCAGGCTCCACCCCAGCAGTACCAAGCTCCACCCCAACAGTATCAGGGACCCTCCCAACAGTACCAGGCCACACCCCAAGCTCCTTCCCAGCAATACCAAGCTCCACCCCAACAATACCAGGCTCCACCCCAGCAGTACCAAGTTCCACCACAACAGTATGGGGCCACGCCCCAGGCTCCTCCTTCTCAGCAGTACCAGGCCACGTCCCAGGCTCCTCCCTCTCAGCAGTTCCAGGTCACGCCCCAGGCTCCTCCCCCTCAGCAGTACCAGGCTCCACCCCAGCAGCTCCAGGCTGGATCTAGTGTTCAGCCGTCTCACTCACTATCAGGAGGTTCCTACCAGCCAACTGCTATGTATTCTGCGACACCCAAAGTGGCTCCACCTATTTCAAGTTCCTCTTACCTTGGAGAGGTAGTGTAACTATTGTTTAAATATATATATATCATGCACCTTCATTTTCATCATGTACTTCCATTAGATGACAAGCCTGAGTGGTCCTCCTCCCCAGTACACGCCATATGCCTCAATGCCCCCAAGGTACCGCAATGTGTATTTTCTGGTGTCAGCTTGCTGTTCATTCCCATGAACTGGATGTGTGGTGTGTACAGTGGTTCTGGACCTTCCTCGGCCAATCAACCATTGATGACAGGGTCATCCTCAATGAATCAAGCACCCATGACAGGGTTGAATCAGCAGCCAATGGTGTCATCTATGAGTCAGGCATTCCCAGTGACTCAGTCACTGATGATGGGGGTTCCCCCAATGAGTCAGCAACCAATGATGGGACAGTTACCTGGACAACCATCTTTTAATCAATCTGTAACGACAGGAGCCAACTCCCTGCAGCACTTGCCACATTTGCCCTATGCTTACTACCAGGCTTCACCTGCTGCACACCAGCCACCCCATCCATCGCTGTTGCATTGAATGTGTTCATTCCATTTTTGCTTGTACATGTAGGTTTGCCAGTTATTATTGTGCCTGCTCATATGTAAATGTAATAACTTATTATTTTGACTGTTATTCCACGCTCACATCTGTACCTAGTACCTGACCACATCGACGGTAAATGACAATGGCACACAATTTACTGAGACAATAACAGCTAATAAAACATTAGCGGTTGATTGGAACACCGTTGAAAAGCATGCTCAATCTTAGTCTCGTATCCAGACCCGCCATGACGTAGCGTTTATTGCTTACACAGTTACACTACGACAGTAAGCTTACGTCATGGTGATCTGGGTACGAGACTAGTTCAAGCTGACTTGTGATTACAACATCATTCTACAATCTACATGGTACATGTATACATACGGCTTGGCAACGCCAAAGCTGATCCTTTGCCAGCACGAGCGGCCGCTCGCCAATGTTTCGTACGCATTGTGTGTACAGCAGCACGGATCATTGCCACTTTGGGTGTGTGAGGATCCGCACCCTACTTTAGTCTCGTACCCAGACCACCAGACGTAAGCGTTTATAAACGCTTACGTCATGGTGGGTCTGGGTACGAGACTAACCCTACTTTGAGTCGCAAGGTTGGCTGATCAGCTCCTTAGGTTACATCACTGTGTGGTGATGGAGAAATGCAGCAGAGACCAGGGAAATAAGTGGAGCAAAGACGCAACGAGTCGCACTCACTCACGGCCTTATTATACACAAACACATCATGCATGCAAGGTCACCATGACTAGCTGTAAGGGGGACACTTTTTGAATTCTCTGAATTCCATGTCTGAACCAGTGTCTACAGTCTCTTTCTCCTGATGTGTGTACGTGTCCTTCACAGCCTCTGACAGGGGATACTCCCCCAGAGTCTCCAGGGCCGACGTAATTGCCTCGACAGTTGCCACGGACGGCTTTGGTGGTCCCCATGACAACCACCTCTTGAGCATCTCCCTGAGGTACTGGTCGTCTCTGAAGAGGCCACGAGAGTGCTCTATGCTGCGGAGGTCCGAGTGGACGAAGCCCAGCTGAGTGGCCAGGTCCTTCCATCGTGGGGAGAGGGGGGTGAGGGTGGAGGTGAGGGTATCCAGGTGGGAGGGGTGGAGCTTGCGGTATCTGGTGAGAACTAGAAGGGGGAGGGAGGTGGGGGATGGGGGAACATGTTTTAAGGGGAAGGCGACACGTGCCTTGAGATGTCATCACAGTACCTGGTGAGGCTAAGAGGGTGGCATCTTGCTCAATCTTGAATACTCGGGCCTCTTCCCCAAGGGAACACAGCACTCGGGACAAGTCCTGCACTTGAGGGGAGCAGTGAAGGGGTGGGGCCCACTCCAGCCATCTTCTCAGGAGTTCTTGAAGGTGGTGCTTTGTCTGTAGAGAGGGGGTGGGTGTCATGGAGAGGGGGTGGGTGTCATGGAGAGGGGATGGGTGCCATGGAGAGGGGGTGGGTGCCATGGAGAGGGGGTGGGTATCATGGAGAGGGGGTGGGTGTCATGGAGAGGGGGTGGGTGTCATGGAAAGGGGGTGGGTGTCATGGAGAAATAGAAGACAGGGGGGAGGAGAAGAAGAGATAAATCAAGGTACAAACAAGTGCCTGTGTTGTGTGATGTGTGGTATCTGCACATATGCATGCCAGTGCGTGCACATGTGCATATCAAACATTCTACACGCACATTGTCATCTTCATGCATGCACCCATCTTCCTCTCACCTCAAACAGCCCGTTTCCCCTTTCAATTTTCTTTATCTCTTGTACAGAGAAGCCCAGCTTGATACCTATGTCCCTCCACTTTGGGGACAGTCCTTCCAGGTGGCCGAACAGGGCGGGGAGGTGGCTGGGGAGGAGGTGCAAACACTCGCTGCCCTTGCTCTGATCCCTGACCCCTAGGCACCCCAGAGCATGAACATTGTCAGACTTCTCGTCACAGGGAAGGTCATCATTACCTTCCGACCCAAACATCACACGCTCCAATCGGGAAGCCATGTCGGTCTCCCCGAGTTGGATAAGGGCCGCAAGGATTTCTTCAGAGAAGGGCAGTGGGTGCTTGGGTGGTGCCCAGGCCAGCCATTGTCGGAGAAGTTGCTGAAGCTGCTGGTCTGGTGTGTCCAGCCCCCTGTGGTCCTCGATGGGCATGAGCTCAGACTCCAGGAACCCCAGCTCGTGGCCCAGTTCCTTCCAGCGGGGGGAGAGGGGAAGGAGCGTGGAGTGCAGGATGGACAGGTTCTTGGGGTGGAGCCAATGTTTGTTAAAGCCGGCACCTATGGAAAGAATGTATGGAAATATTGAAGGACGAATCTTTCTTTATGCACATCTATTCTCATATCAGCATACACATAACGAATCATGAAATAAAACCTCCCCCCCCCCACATGCTAGAACACACATACACACACACACACACAAACACACACACACACACCTACAACACACACGAACACAAACACACGCGCATATCCCATGCACACACACGCACGTATATCCTTGTATACTAACTAGTACAAATAATGCATGTGTACAGTACCCACTATCAACCTTACACTTTGACGAAGCTTACCCACATACAAGCCCATGACGTAAGGGCACATGTGCAAAATGTGTATACTAACCAAGTGTTGTGGCATTGATGGAGGATACAAGCGTACTGCAATCTGCTATCATACTCAGCCCTTTAGCCAGCTGCTCCAAGTTTGGGGACTCCCCTTCCACCCATACCTTGAGCACCTCCCACAGACATGTTTTGTCCTTCCAGCACTCTTGCTTTAGCTTTGTCAGATTGGACTCTGACATGCCCACTGCAAGACCAATGGAGTACCAGAGGTGTGCCACACCCTCCAGAAGAATGTAGAGCTTCACCAGGTGCTTGGGGGTTAACGTAGATGTTTCATCTACAACGTGAGTAGCTTTAATAGAGGGAGTAGGGACAATGGAGAGATGAGGTGGTGGGAGAGGGAAGGATGATGACAGGTACATTTTGCCTTTCCCCATGCCCTTCCCCATGCACACTAAGTTACTCCCCTGTTGATGGCTACCAGTAGCGTAAGATAAATCTGTCAAGCAAATACTTAAGGCTTTGCTTTTCATTGCTCAGCTATCTGATGCTTGGTTTGGTAGTAGCATAAGCGTTTTATCAGTGGTGTGCGGATACCATACATCATGCGAGGAACAACGCTGTCCAATCGCCATATGTTTTTGTGTTTGAGGTCATGAAGGCAGGTGGGACACGCCCATTATTCTCCTAATATCGTGTCACATACAATGCATGTACGACCAACTAACCGTCGGACATAACCTCCGCTTGCAACTGGTCACACACGAGAACGAGCTCCGGCCATTCCCTCAGGACGGACAACAACGTTGTGAACGCGGACGGATCATCAGAAAGTCTGATGGATGGGCCAGTTCACGGCGATGGAAAACAGAGAGCGTCAATTTGGCTTGACAAACTTGGGAAACAAACACAAACCTTTCCCTGATCCCTGCCATAAGGCCTGCCTTACGGTTGATCAGGGCTTTGGTGGGATGGCACGCCCGATCCTTTGCCGTACGAGATATGAGGTTTCTTGACAGCAGCTGTATTGCGACGGGCATAGGATCTCCCATAGCGGCGGACAGCGCATCTTGGTGCTTGGAGAAGGCTTGGATAGCACGGCTCTCGCTAAATGCCATGAGATAACGCGGAGTAGGAGGGTCTTTTTAGTTTACACCCGTTATTGCGTCACCAAGCTTAGTGCTATAAACACCTTCCCATCACGTGACGTAGTCAAGGTGCAATCGCAAAGCAAGCTGTCTGTTATTCTCTGAGTGTCAAGTAAATTTTGGCATTCCAGCACAAACCATGCATAAGCTAACGATAGTGGCTGTATAATAAGTTCGATTCCATACGAAAACGAATACTGTAACCTCTTATTTACATAACCTAAATTATATGTCATTCCCATACACAGCTATAGGCAGTTTAAATGTAGCGTGTTCTATTCGCGCTGCGTATCTTGGCACACACAAACAGTGCAAATGCACGTATAGAGCTACCAATAAGTTTCAATTCCGGATGTCACATATGTTGTATATTGCTACGGGCTGTTCAAATGCAACATGCATGTAGGTGTTTTATCCCTGCATGATATTCAAGTAAAATCTTGGCATTGACAACCACATAAATATAAGTGGTGGGAGTTTTATGATTAAAATTCCATTCCGCATGATAAAAATCATTTGTTATCAGGAATCCACATTGCTATTGGCAGCCGGTGTAGCAGGATACCCTGTCCCCCCCCCTAAAAATTGTCCGGCCGGACAACGTATCCTAGGCTACGTTGTCCGCCGGACAACGTAGCCTAGGATACGTTGTCCCCCCTAGGACAATTATTCCCTATATGATTATCGGTCCGCTTTAGTATTTGCTGTCCCCCTTCGTTTTTGCAAGCAACGCTTAACCAACATAGCCCATTGGATAGGATATTAGTGCATGCTGTTGCGCACTCCTTAAGAACTTTGAGTGTTGATCACTTTGGCCAACATTCACAGTACATGTATATATTAATTTAAGTGGTATACTATAACTACCCAATACTGGCTGATAATTTCTCCAGATATTCAGAACTACTTTCCATTACATCAAAGCAACTTTACGACTTCAATGCTAACGGACAAACCCAATATTTATTCGATGTAGGAATTATAGCTATTCTGTTTTAATATAGTGCAGTATACTGCAGAACATTATGTACATGGCTTCCTAAACAAAACAGTCGCACATGACTGATTGGCTGTCTCAGTAGGATTATTGACCAAAGAGTTAGGTACCCACCAAAATCAGTCAAATAACATTGTCTAAAACGCTGCCACTAGTGTTGTACTGGACTCCATTAACTTTAATTAGACACTAAATCTACCTTCATTAATGAATCACAAATTCTAGTGTGTGGTGTCAAATGCTCTCAATAGGCCTGAATTGCATGTCATGTCGGCCGTATTGCTTTTGAGATAGAGCAAGCCTTCTTCATCACAAAACTGTGTGCTCTCCTGCGAATCGCTCTCTAGCTTTTCCGATTTACTAGCATCCACCCGATACTCGCCGTGTTTCAGATACTGAAAAATCTCGTTGTATAGTGGTACCAGAGATCATATATTCTAATATATGATCTCTGGTGGTACTTCCTGATCTTCATCGTTCATTCTTTAGAACCAATGGAACAATTTTGTCACACGCTTCCGACGTCGACTGCGTTTGAGAACATGTGGCGAATCTAAAAAACTGAAGGCATTATACGGTATACTGTGCCTGAAATCCAGACGCGCGAGCTCTAAGTGCACGTGTATATGTAA
>JABACO010000005.1:9017811-9175397 GCA_013339895.1 Ephydatia muelleri
CCCCCTCTGATTCAGCTGGCATGCGACACGTGCAGAAAAACTATATAATATATAATCATGTACTCTGATTTGGGCTTTCCTGGCTTCATTGACTTAGATGGGAATGGTACAATCTGTTCCATAGATAAGCATTCAAGAAAATGCGACTTAACTTTGTTCATATTCACGAATTGCCACATGCCAAATCAGTAGCAAATGCTATAGAGTGATTACACACCACAGTCAGAGGCTCCATTTTGAAATTTCACCTTTTGGATTTGCAATGTTACAATCAGATGAGATGTGTTCGATTGCAATCCAGTGACTTTTTTCAACGTGAAGTATTTGAATGAATGCGTCACTGGGTAGGATAGATTCTGGCCTTATAAACAGTTGTACAATCCTGCCAAAGATGGGAACTGGCTCTGAATCATTGTCATGCCAGCTGGGCATCATCTTGAATCTGAATTTGAATTTGATAAATTTTCAGGCATAAATACAGTGAAGGTGAATAATGGCATGCATGTGCCTGCACTTGTATATTTCCTGTTAGAATGCATACACTTTCTTTAACTAGTTATTCTGCAGATGTAGTTAGCTTTCTTTGTAGTACCCCTTCTGCTTTTTGCTTGATTGTTTATTTTCATAGTATATTGTTCAAGTTTTGTGATACCAGCTATTTAACAGTTTGATGCCATTTGATTGGCACATGATTTGGATTTAGGGTGATAATATCTGTTGCAATTAAACCCAGCAGCTGTACATACACAATGTTTATCTTTGCAACGTTTCTTGCAAATACATTTCAGTTTGTCTTTTCCTGTCTGAGCAGTTTCTTTAAGTACTATGGTAGGCAGTTTGGAATGGTTCTTATTGTATGGAAATGGAACAGACCCCTTGAATGGCATTAGCTCGGTACTTGGATACCAGTTAGATAGGATGCCATGTTCACTTCTGAAAATAAATCTATGCACTCTTGTAACTCAATGCAGTAATTTAGACACAACCCATGTTCAGAGAGCTACACATACACATGTACAGCATTGGCTAGTAGCTTACTGTAGTTGGTAAGATCATGTGTCTAACTTTAGAAACATAGCACAGCAGACTTGGCATATCAGTTGATGACCATTCATGTTTGGATACCCATACTCCTGCACAATAGGTATTGCACTGTTGTGCATACTAGTCTTCATCCATTCAAAACTATTTGCGATACTCTTTATCAGCTGCCTCTAGTATTTTTATATGGCAAGTGCTGGTAGTAAAAGCTGAATCAGTTGACAATAGAGGTTTACATGTACTGCTACTAAGGGTGTGTAAATATGGATATGTAATATGCTATATTGCAAGACTACCTTATCACTGATGAGGAACTTTTTGCAAGCAGGGGTTGGCCTGATGAGAGGTGCTAGTTGATGGACACAAATATTAAAAGGGAATTAAAAATTTGTCTGTGGATACTTTGCATAACGACTACTTTTAGTGCAGGTAAATGAAGCTCGGCAGAAGAGGTCTTCCACAATTTCGAGAGCGTCTTAATAGACAAGACGTAGAACCATTGTAATGCCGTTTTTTAAAACTAATTTAATTGTTATTCCGCGGTTACGGGGTCAGTTACACATCCGAAACGAGTCTATTTCTGTATTAGTGTTTCCTGTCTGTTGTATCTATGGTCAAACTAGCCATCCATTTGCAGATGACAAGATACAAGAGATTGCCGAAATCAGAGCAGGACGAGACGCGCTAGCAGGATATACTAAACCTAGTGAAGTATTCGGTTCACTTAATCTGGTACATGCATGTACATGTACATGTAGCTGGCACAAAATGCAAGATTAGCTTTGATGTCCATCGGAAAGTGGCTGGCCTTCAGACATTAATAGCAATCCATAATTAATGCGCATTTTAGAAATTCACTGTTTAAGCATGACTTGAACCAGGATAAGCAATACTTCTCCTACGCACACTACAGTCACTATATATCTAACAGAGCTTCAGAAAGCCATTTTGTTCAACAGGTCCCTCCTGCATGTGTCCAGTACCTGTTTGGAATAATATTTACTCAGACATGTATGGAGTGTAGACAATTGTGTTCACGCTAAAAACGCAATCAGATTATTTTTCATAGTTAAATAATGATGAAATCATCAACAAGAGTCATGGCATAATAGCACCTCATAATTGATACAATTTACCTCGATTCTGCATCAGTTGTTCATAATAGTATCGTGGTGACGAAGAATAAATATGCATGTTAAAGTGAAATGCAGCACCATTGATACTTACAGCGGCCCTGCATTGTTCATGATTGTATCCACGGTGAATAAGTACGCACGTTAAGGTGAAATAGATAATACAACATTACTGATACGTACTGGCTTTATTGTTCATGATAGTATCCATGGTAACAAGGAATAAGAATAAGTATACATGTTAATGTGCAACGAGAAATGCAAGCTTTAATTTATCCATGGTGACAAGGAATAAATAGGCATATTAGGGTGCAAGAGGAAATACAACATCATTGATACTTACACGCTGTATTGTTCATAATAGTATCCATGGTAACAAGGAATAAGCAGGCATGTTAAGGTGCAATGGGAAAGGCAACATAACTGATACTTACGCACTGCATTGTTCGCATAAGTATCCATGGTGACAAGGAATTAGTAGGCATGTCAAGGTACAATGGGAAATGCAACATAACTGATACTTACAGGCTTCATTGTTCATAATGTATCCAAGGAATGCGTAGACATGTTAAGGCCATTGAGAAATAAAACATCATTGATACTTACATCCTGCATTTGTTCATAATAGTATTCATGGTGATCACAAGGCATATAAGTATGCATGCAGGCATGATACAATTACAAATGCAGCATAATTCATACTTACAGGCTTCATTCAGTGTTCATAATACATAGTTATAAACGAATAAAAAGATGTTTTAAAGTGCAGTTACATCATTCAGACTTACAGGCTTCATTTTTCATAATAGTAATGACAAGGAATAACAGGCATGTTAAAGTACAATGACAAATGCAGCATAGTTCATACTTACCATCTTCATTGTTCATAATAGCATACATGGTCACAAAGAATAAGTAGACGTGTTAGATGAAGTCAAATGCAACATCATTGATACTTACACACTGCTGAAAATCCATGGTGACATGCAAGGAATAAGTAGGTATGTTAAGGTGCAATTTTAACACTTGTTGATACCTTGTTGTGTATTTGTTCCTGTGTCAATCTTCCAAAATTATTTTCTATCAAATCACTTTCTATCATATCTGTAGAAGATATCATTTATAACTGGAAGGGTTGTAAGATTAGGGGCAGGGGGTGGAATAAGGAAATTCATTAAAATATACAGCTGCATGCTGACTAAAAAAAAGTAATAACATAAATGGCTAAATTATATTTGGAGTACCTGTGCAGACAAAATGCACAAATCACTCTGTAAATGGGCAAAATGATTCCAACGCTCGTCATTAGACACTATAAACTCCTTTGTGACGTCTGCTAAATTTATCTCATCTGTTAACTGAAGCTTTGCAAGAAAGCAGTTATTTAATCGTTTCTCAGTCATTGTAGATCTAGATCTCAGATATGTAGTTAATCGTATCAGGGCATAGAATACCCCCCACATCCTCCCTTTCAGCCATCACTGTATGTAACTAAACGTGCCTTTTCTCTCAACAGGATGCCCAGTCTTTACCTTCTTTGATGTCGTCGCTGTTAGTCAATGCGTTGCTGTTTTTCTCGACCTCATTGGTTATTTCATGTGTAACCTCGGCCACCTGCGGGTTGATAGAAGCTGTTTTATGGCAGCGTCATCCTAGCTACCTCCTTGATTGTTGCAACCTCATAGGGCTTGGGATGGGCGTCAGTGAACAAGACTAGCAGGGTCACAAGAAGAGCCAGTTCCTTCAGCATTTTCCAAAATCTTTCAGCGTGGATGAGAAATGGAATGAAGGCTGGAACGATTGTTTTAAATATACTACTCGCACAAGGAATGAGCCGTTATAATATCCGGGAACAATTTTATATGTACATGTACATGTAGGCCTACATCCCATGATTCTCATGGACGAATGCCATGAAGAAAGAATGATCTTTGCCGACTTCCACTAGTGAAGGAACCTCATGGATAGCCTTCAACTTTTCTGTAGTTGTATGTAATCCTCTGCATCAACAACACGGTCCAAGTATTCAACTGACAGCGGACATCGCCCCAAAAAAGTCACTTGTCCTATACACCTTCTTACTGCAACATACTCATCACCTGCTCCATGCAATGCCTGCATATGTTTGCATGGTATCGTCCTTCCTCTCAATATAATAGATCACCGTTCCTATATACTATATACCTTGCAAGTCTATTGCCCGTTTTAACAATACGGCGGAGGTAGAATGGGAGGTGTGTGTAACTACCACTCCTGCCTGCAGTACCAAATTGGCTTTAATGTGCTTCATTTCATCTACCTCAGCCTTGAAAGCATTAGCATACTTCTGCATCAAAATTTCGGCATTCTGTTCACATGCAATGATTCAAAGGTGCATAAAAATATAGCCATGCATATTGACAGGTAGTTCAGGCACCACATGATGTTGCATAGACCTACTTGACAACTATGTCTTTCATGTCCCACTACAAAGGGTCAAAGCCAAGTTTAAACTAAACACAGATCACTGTAAGAGTTCAGTGTCAATCCAAAATTTGGATTGACTTTGCAGGTGGCAATCGAAAAATGGATTTGAATGCTCGTTGGGGATTGCACCTAAATTAAGTCGAGGAGTTTGGATTACGCGGACTGCTATAAAAAAAAACCGCTTAGAGAAAAAAAAAAAGAAGATTTATGACCAGTGATGGCCGGAATAGAGTTCTGCTTCACTTCGCGGGCTAAGCCAATTATAGCTAGCTAGCCTAGTGCCATGGCCGTCGTGCGTAGCGCTTCCGAAAAAACCTTTCTTACAAACAACTCTCACGATTTTGATTTCATTCTTGTGAACAAAGCTATAGGATAAAATATTAACGGTTCGCTAAACAAAGTATCTATTGCAGCCGACAAGCGTTAACCGTTAGTACATCATACTGACTCATGCATCTAAATCACTTTATCTCCACTTGTGAGTAAATAATATTATAGTTCAAATGCAATCGCTCAGTTCAGTTGGCCATTGCATGTGGATGTACAATAGACTACACATATATGCATGGTTCCACCGTGCCGTCATCAAGCAGCCATTATGCGGCTAGGTATGCAGCTGTCCCAGTGTACCTTTGCCCAGGAAACACCCATGCCATCAGGGAAGGCGACGTGATGGCCCAATTTATTATAACATGCACTTATTGCAATTTTTTGTAGAGGTGCATGGAAGCTGGCAGTTATCACCAACCATAACATTGACTTATATAGCCTGACTCAGCTATACGTGCACATGTTGTCTCATGTCTATAGGATCACACTGCATGAGTCACTCATGGCTGCCCACCCTTCCATCAAACCAAAAGCTAAATTTTAAACATTCCTACAACTTGAAGATACCATGAGAGAGGTAGAACTGCTTCACAACTGCGTATCATCATTAAAAACCAATCCATGCTGACGTCACCCGTGACGCGGAGCTGGGTAGGTGTAAGTGGGCACAGGAAGGGGTGAGGTTGGGTGGTGTGGCACAGAAGAGGTTAGGTTGGGTGGGTATGGTGGGAACAGGAATAGGTGGGGTAAGTAGTGGGGTTGGATAAAGGAGTGCAAGGACAAAATAAAGTTGAGGTTGAGGAGGAATCATATGGTTAAGTTATCTCTTTCACAGGAGAATCCAATTATTGCTCATGTTGTGCTTTGCAAGAAAATGTTCCTTGTAAACAGCTCCGTGAATTTGATGAGGAAAAAACATTTCCTCTAAGCTGTTGACTACAAAACGTTACCGGTTTAGATAAACAAAGACTTTTAAGTGCCTTTGAATTATACAGCTGCTCCGATGCAGTATTGTGCTGTTGCCACTGAAAGAGTTAGTAATGGAATATTATGACTTAGGGGAAATGGTTATAGGGTGAGGAGGTCAAATATGGGTTACATGACACTGACAGCATTCACGCATAAAATGCAGCAGACATTCTCAACACTCCAGCGTTCCGTTCTTTGCCCAGCGGTGCCCCTGTCATGTGACCAGTCCTCCAAATGCTGTCAGTGTCATGTAACCCATATTTCACCTCCTCACACTGTGACCATTTTGTCATGACATCTGGTCACATGTGTGGTATGTGGTGTGTGCATGGGTAAATATTTAGCTTGTACACGTAAATACTTCCGTGTTTAAGTGTGTACGTCATCTTGAAACTTTGCATGCACCATATAGCTGTGAGAGTGCAGGGAATAGTGGTTGAAGGGACAAAGGGAGGATCGGAGAGATGCAAGTAGGGAGGGAGGTAAGGAGGGGTCTAAAAGTAGCCAATAAGGCTTTGGGTTGGTTATCAATCTGCATGTGTCTACACGGTACCGGGTACCTCTGCTGTGACGCGCGGCTGTAAGAGCAGCGGATGGACTTAGGCCTTCAACGCTTCGGCCCAAACAGATAATGACTTATACAACGTGTTAAAACAGTCAAACATCGCTAGAGCTCCATATAGTTGGTGCTAAGTACAAGAACATTCTTTCAATTGGTGCTTCCTGTGACAATACAGATCGACCGTTGACACCGTCGGCATGCAACATTACTGCACCTGCTGCTCCCGGACCGCGCAAAGCTAAGCAGTAAGATATATGTGAACTGTACAGTTTACAATTGTGCATACGCTTTACTGTCGGGAAACAATTCATCGAAACGAGAAGAGGGGTGGCGATGCGGATGATGGTCTCAAAAAGAGCTCGTTACATGCTTGTTGTCTTATTGCATTCCAACGTGCGATCAATGCTGTCCCATGAAGGTAGTTTGCCCCACGAGGGACGTATAATCTCGACCACATCACCATCGACATCTAGAATGACAATGTTGGGAACATCTCTCCTGTTAACGTTGATTGGAGAGGAGGTGATGTATTTGTTGGTTGTGGTAGGAACTGGGTCAGCCAGGTTGGGTTCGGCACTTGAGGTGGTTTGTTCCTCCAGTAGCTTTTGAAGGTCAACCTGGTGGTTTGTAGCTCTTCTTGTGGGTGTGGCTCTTCCGTTGGGTGTGGCATCCCAGGGCACTAGACATTAAGTGTTTGAAGTTCGTAGTCGTACATGCGGTCAACGGATGAAGCGATCTCAGTCGATAACATAGCCATGCATGTGCGTATAGTTAGTATTTAGTGCCAATATCTAGGTCTTCAAAAGGACATTGCCTACGTTGATTTGACCTCCTGTTTTGAGTTGACGAAAGTGTCATATTAGAATATTACATAGACATTTACGGACCATTTTCCAAAATGGGCACATCGATAGTTCATTGCAAATAGAACATGGATCTTACTTATCAGTGTTGCCGCGATTCTAATTATATCGTCGATTCTATATCAATTCATCGACGATTATTATGCATCGACGAGTCATTAAATCGACGAATATTCATAAGATTATCGTCGATCAATCGACGATTCACCTTGTATGTCCTTCCATGCTGCGTAGTAGAGCAGGAAGTGGTTTCGTTGCGCGTTTCTTGTTCTCTAGTGCGAGTACATCATCCGATGTAGCTAAATATTGGTGTTTTCAAGAAAGCTAACTGACTTTGAATGTTGTGAGATGTAAATTATACGAGCTGACTGCATGTACAACAAGCAAGAAAATTCAATAGAAAGTTCCTTAATAGCACAGTCAAAAACAAATAGTATTATATGTTTGCAAACACTGCTTGGTTGTGCTTAAGAAATATTATTTCTTCAAGTCGACTAGGTAACAGGCGCCATCTTTTTTTTTGCTGGATATTCTTTGATGTTGAGAACACCCGTTCAGAAGGGGCACTAGAAGCTGGTACTGCAAGATACTTTTTAGCCAAAATAGCTATGTTAGGGTATGCATTGCAGTGTGCTTCCCACCATGCCAGAGGGTCTGCAGATAGATGATCTATCTCAGGTTCATTGAGGTACCTACATTTTAGTATTATAAAATGTAGGGGAACCTTACAATTATTTAAATGCTTCATACCTTTGTAGTTCATCACCAAGTTGCTGTTCTGAATCAACACTCTCTGGGGGAGATTTGCCAAATGAAAACAACGACTTGGCCTGCTGTGATAGTGTAAGCCGTGGCTGCTTTGTGACATGTATTTCAGAGCCATGTGCCTCAACATGTGGGACACCCATTGCTAGTCCACTCACATTATTCATTTCCAGACGAAGCTGATCCACTCCTATTTGCCGTTGGTTGGGTGGCAACCATGACAAAGATTTATGGCCAGGGTGAGTGATGGATCCCATCAGGAGTAGTGGATTTGTAGCATTCCACCTGCGATCCATGTCAGCCAGAATAAAATCTCTCACTTCAGATACAACGCCCTGCTCAGCCCACAAGCTGTCATTCAAATTCCATGATGCTGGAGGAGATGGCAGCTTTAATCCTGAAAATGGATCAGCACATTATAACAATACCAAATACCTTCCAACATACCTTGCTGCAAATAAGACACATAGCGTGAGACACAACCTAGTGTGGGGTATTTTTCTCCTTGTAGTATGTCAGTTACAACAGCAAAAGGTTTCAAAAAATTACAAAGCATGAGTGCTGACCTCCAATGCTCATAAGATGGACAAATATCATGCCTTCCAGTGTCAATGAGGACAAAGTCTATGGCTTCCTTGAGCTCTAATGCCCGCTGTAGCATGTCATAGGTTGAATTCCATCGGGTAACTATATCTTTTATTAACTTCTTTGTTCTTCCCCAGTGCAAATATTCACAGTTCATCAATGAATCATCAATTCCTACTTCAATGCTCGTCTGTAATTCATCCTGGGCTATGCTATCATCATAGCCATCCTCTTCATCAATGCTTTGTGCTTCATCATGTTGTGATTCAAACTGAAAGGCCAGGTTTGGGTTGTTTTGCTTATCACGCAAGGCTTTAAGCAGGACAGGAGAACCACTAATTGTATTAACAATTCTCTTGAACAAATCAATGAGTTCAGCAACTGGTTTGATGAACTGTAACATAGAATCAGTAGTAAACAAAAACAAGGCATATATTCTTACCTCAAGTGCATTCTTGATGGACAGTTGCAAAGTGTGGCATGCACATCTAACATGTTCCTCAGTTATGTTCTGGCTCAGCATCAAGTCAACTGCCCGAACAAAGTTGGTTCCATTGTCAGTTGTTACTGCATCCAATCGGTCAGCAAGAAAGAAATCCTTCTGGGTGACATTCTTTATTAATGCAAGTATTGCCTCTCCAGTATGTGACTCTGTGTTGATATAAAAATAGTCTATCCAATTAAATGACATGCACATGATACGTACCATCACTAATCTTAACACCCAGGACTGCAGACATTAACTTCCATGCTGGTGTGATCCAATGTCCTGTTATGGCCACATAAGAATCACCTGAATTTTTCATAGTAGCTCCATCGGTTGTAATGGCTACCGAAGATGCCTGTTCAATGCTGTTCTTTAGCTGTATCATGATAAAATGGAATGCATTTGTTACATTACTGTGCATGCTTTTTTTACATAATGGCTGTTATGGTCTTAAAGTCAGACATTTTCGTTTGGTTCTTAAAATTTGTAAATAACTATTGATTCTATGCCTATCTGTGTAGCATACCACTTCTTTGGTTTCTTCATACTTCTTAGCGATCATTTTAGTTAACTTCGTGCGATGAGGTAGCGCATATCCTCCCTTTGAAAGTTTATTCACGAAGAGTCGAAGGAAAGGATTCTCCATTTCGTATGCTGGTAGCAGCCCCCACACCATTGCATTGACCAATAGATCGTCAGCGCAGTTAACGTCCTCCTCACTTAAGGATATCGGGCAGGGTATCTCAGCTTCTGCAGCAGAAAGGCGCTTTGATGTTTCTCTGTCCCTATTGTAAATAAGAGCACGAATATGAAACACCGTGTCTTTCTATATTGGAATTACTTGGCTTACAGCGAACACTCAACGGAATGTTTGTCCCAGATGTGTCTATTCATGTTCGACGTGTTGCCTCGTGCACGAGTTACAACCTTGTCGCATAATTTGCATCTAGCAGGAGGGAACTTCTCTTTTTCTGATGGTTTCCTGTCCAGAACATAGTGTTTCCACACCCAGCTTGTATTTTTTGCCTTGCTTAGAACAGAACCGCTATATTCTGCCCCTTGAGCTCCTTGAGACGACATAACAGACCGCAAGCAAACACGTGCTTCAGGTGGGCGGTATGAATAAAAACAGATCGTCAAGTATCGTCGATATCTCATTAGTAAACATCGTCGATTATCGATTCCGGATGCGATACAGGATATGCATCGACGATACGGAGATCGTTTCCGCATCGCGGCAACACTGGGTCTGGGGCGGAGCCGCAGAAGCTAACGCATTTTTTCGAATCGATAGCATTTTTAGCAACACTTTCTTCCCTGAGCACCACTCAGTTTGAGTTTTCCGCTAATTTTTTTTTTGCGGTTACGACAATTACGTAGTCTACATGACATCATTAATTTATCCGCTCGTTCCACGTCAAAATTTGTTAGACAACTTAAAAAATTACATCCTGACGGCGCCCCCCCTCGACCGGCGCCCGGGGGCATATGCCCCCCCCCTCCCCCTCCCCCTCCCGCCGCCACTGTACTACAAACCTACTGCCTAGGACACAAAGAGTCATCATCAGTTATCAAAATGACGACAATCTAGCCAGTAAAGCCCTAGCAGTGGCCCTGACCAGGGCCTACCGCTCCGACACTGCTGAAGACTTGGGACAAGCAGTTCGAGTGGCGATTCGTGTAGCGAGTCTGTCGAGGCACCTGCTGGCTTCTTCTCCCCAACAACCATACGTCTCCACGGTTAAGGGGATACAAACCCAGCCCGAGCGGTTGCATTTCTCATCATTGGTGTCACAGGAAATTCTGTCGCTAGGAAATATTGTCGCGGCGACAATATTTCCTAAGGAAATTGTGTCGCTTTAATTAAACGTAGCGACCATATTTCCTAAGGAAATTCTGTCGCTCCCAGGAAATTCTGTCGCGCATGCTCAATGTTCTATCGATTCCTCGTGGTTCTCACTTCTAAGCATGGAGCAGAGTGAATATGACACGTTGCTAGCGTTTTGTTGCGATTGCAAATACCCACCCGAGTGTTCAAAGAACGAAAAGGATTGTATTCGGAGAAGAGCGAAGAACTTCATAGTGAAGGAAGGTTTGTTATTTTATCGAGACAAACACAACAAGGAATACCGGGTAAGCTTCGTACGTACGTATGCTTCGAACGATATACAGGTATATCTAAACGCGCTAGGTAGTCACGAAGAAAGAAAAAAAATGAAAGTTCTGGACGGCTCTCATAGTGCAGAGCTAGGCGGAGGGCACTTTGGTCGAGACAAAACACTGTTGAAGATATCTGAGCGATTCGGAATGGTTAATGACGTAAAAGAGTATTGTAAAACATGTGAAAAGTGTCAGAAAGCTAATCGGTAAGCCAGTATTCATGCCTTTGCAAATTATAAACACATGGTCACATTTTTATAATGAATGTACTAATATTTTTAGCAAATTTGACAAGTTTTCTGCGGAGCTGCATCCTATTCCAGTCAAGGATGAAGTGTGGCACACCATTGGTGTTGATCTGATTGGGCCTTTACCTGAGACACAGAAGGGAAACAAATACATCATGACAGTCTCCTGTCTGTTTTCCAAGTGGCCAGAGGCAACTGCTCTCCCTGATAAAACAGCAACAGGAGGGGCAGAGTTTCTTTTTTTGTGCTTCACAAGACATGGCTGTTGTAAGGTTAAAATTTCTGATCAAGGTCGAGAGTTTGTAAATCAAGTAAATGACAAGTACAATTATGTTGTGGTGATCGATGTAATTGTATTTTATTTCAGGTGGACGATGAGCTTTGTCGTCTTTGTGGCATCCAGTGTAATATGACAAGTGCATACCATCCACAAAGCAATGGGCTTGATGAAAGGTTCAATCAAACACTGCAACGACAGTTACTGAAGTTTGTCGAATCCGAGCAAAACAGCTGGGATCAATTTTTGGATGCACTCGTTTCGTATCGAGTATCTTGCCAGGATTCTACCAAGCATTCACCCTTGTATCTTGTGTATGGTCGCCAACCTCGTTTACCAATTGAGTTTACTATGAAGTGTCTTGGTGCCAGTGAGTGGTGTGACAAGCCTGAAGATGGATTACAACAAACAATAATTGAGTGTAACATCAAGGTAATTAATTCTAATGTATAATAGATAGTAATTTAATTTGTTACTCATATTTAGACAATGGTAGATGTGCGGAAGAAAGCTTTGGAAAACATTATGAAAGCACAAGGGAGGCAAAAGGTCTATTACAACCAAGTACACTGCAAAGACAGGGAGAAGTATAAAGTTGGAACTCTTGTGTTAATAAAGAATAGCAAGAAGCTTTCCAAAAAAGGGTCCAAGATGGAGCCTAATTGGACAGGCCCCTTTCTTATTCATGAAGTCTTGTCTAAAGGTACATATCGCCTCTCCAAGCCCAATTCGCCATTCCAAGTACTAGCTCAAAAGTACAACATGACTCGTTTGAAGATATTTTACCAAAAAGGTACAGTGATATAAGACATACATGTATTGTGCAAGATTTACATATCATTATACTCTTAAATTTTAGACCAAACAAAAGACTCACACCCCACGTCAGAAGGTACAGCTCTAAAATATACAGATCTCTGTTACAACTGAATGTTCCTTTATATTAACACACCATATTTTTTCCACAACAGTACAGGTAGATGTAGGTGTAGAGGATGAAGAACAGCAAACCTCAAACGTACAAGGTGTGTTGACATAATGTAACATCTTACATCCAAGTACCATTCAGATTCAGTGACTAATGTATCTCCTAAAATGCTACATTATTATTGTCCATGTAGCTAGTGAGGATGGACAACAGGAGGACTTAACACCCTTGTCAAATACACACGGTATGTTCTGTATGATATAGTAATTTTTTTTATGCATGCATGAATATTGCCTCACCAATGCATGGAAAACTTTACATTTAATATTATCTTCATCCATACAGATAGTGAGAATAGACCACAGCAAGTTGTAATGCCACAATCAAACATACAAGGCATGTTATGTGTACACATGAATATGTCTTGTGACTATCGATGACATTGCCATCATTGCAAAGTATGCATTATACATAGATATATACTTTTACTGTACATTGTTTATATCTATGAATTGTTGTGCTTTTGTAGAATCATCACCTCTCCACACTTTGAAATCTGTTGACAAGGAAGACTCAACTATACAACTAGGTATTCCTGTCTAGTTGTAATTTAATCAACAGAATTACATTTTCTGCTCTAAGGGAACATCTCTATGGATGATACTTGCAAATATAAGAAGAGATGTGCCACCAAAAGTTGCCCATGTAGGAGAAAAAATCAGCCTTGTAGCAGCTGGTGCCATGCTGAAAGAAGCTGCTGCAATACTTTTGCAATGGAGAGAACTGCCCACCTCTCCATGTCATCACTGTATTAGATGAGCAGCCTTCTGTGTCTAATAAAAAGTTACCTCTTGTGTTTGATACAGCTGTGTTGGAAGATCCTAACGGATGGCTTGACGATGAACACATAACTGCAGCTCAGCATCTGCTACAAGAACAGCACCCAGATGTGGCAGGCCTGCAAAGTACATCACTGCAGTACACCAGAACATTTGAGGTTCTCAGAGACCACCCATTCATCCAGTGTCTCCATGAGAATGGCAACCACTGGATAACAGTGTCAACAGTTGGATGTTCAAGTGGTGTTGTCCAAGTGTTTGACAGCTCACACCATCTGAAACTTTCACACTCACTTAGGTGCATTATTGCAGATATGCTGCAGGCAAGCAAGGATTCCATTGTACTGGAATACATCAAGATGCAGGAGCAATCCGGGGCAAGTGATTGTGGCCTTTTTGCTATTGCGACTGCCACTGCAATATGCAATGGGCAAGATCTTTGTATGCTGGAATTTGACCAGTATTTAATGCGGAAACACTTGCTACAGTGCTTCCAAAATGGTGCCATGTTGCCTTTCCCTTCACAAAGCATTGCAGCAAGAAAGCCTAAAGTGTTGAAGGAGGAAATGGTTGAAATATACTGTCATTGTAGGCTCCCGTATACAGGAAGAAAGATGGTGCAATGCGATGGATGCCAGAAGTGGTTCCATTGCGATTGCTTGCGTGTATCTCCCAGGAGATCCACTAATTAGTACTGTTCCCCTATACGTTCTAAAACAGTCTGAATGCATCAGGAGCATGTGTGAATTCTCAATCATGTCACAATTTGATACAAAATATGCACGCTTTATGTGCGCGACAGAATTTCCTGGGAGCGACAGAAGTTCCTTAGGAAATATGGTCGCTACGTTTAATTAAAGCGACACAATTTCCTTAGGAAATATTGTCGCCGCGACAATATTTCCTAGCGACAGAATTTCCTGTGACACCGGCCATCACACTCGCTTTGTTCGAAGTAGAATGGTTTAGCGGTGATGTAATGGTGAAATCCAATGCTGCCGGCTTGCCAAACTCCCAATTATGTCTATTAGAGCTAGATTATTGCACGTGATTAAATAGTTATAGCAGTTAGTTATAATAGTTATAATAAAACGCTCATATTTTAAAGCACTCTATTATCAATCTGCATGTGATCAAGAATAAAGTTAATTAATTTTAATAATTATGTGTATAATTAGCGCAAGAGACATATAAATATGCAGTGAAACAGGATTAATTTCCAGTTACCTTCCTGTATTGGAATGACATGAAAGGGCTTGGTTAACACTAATCGTGTCCCGCTCCACAAACCTCAGGCCATCTAAGTCTCGTACCCAGACCCAATATCACAGCAGCGGAGGTCTGAGAAAATTACACTAACGCTGTTCACGCATCTGCTGATGTGGCATCGGTCTGGGTACTTGACTGACACTCTTCCTCCCCTCCACACTACTCACAATCCGACGTTACATTAAAGACAGTAGCATAAATTGTTTCAGAGTGGCAATACAACAATACACCAAAAGTCTGGCTAAGCTGTTGCCTTCACAATGAACGCCTCCAGGTACTGCACCCTTTTGGGATGGTCATCAGCAGGTCTGTTGATTGGGGTCCACACCGGCTCTCCAACAAACAGCCTCAATGCCTTGATGTAGTTCTGTTGGGCAACAATAGAATGCCTTGCACAGGTGTGTGTGGCAAACTCAAATCACACACCTTTGAGTCCAACGTAAAACGATGATAGATCCCAGCAGGCAGGACAATGAGGTCACCTTTGACGACTTCGATGCGCACCCACCTGTCCTGATGGTCCCTCACGTCAAAGTAGCCACTCCCCTCCTGGACCAGCCTGATCTCTTCATCTGTGTGCAGGTGTTCCTCAAAGAACGTCTTTATCTGGCACAATAGAAGGGGATCATGACGTGATAGGAGAGGGCCACAGCAGAAGGTAGGATGTCAGATTTTGTGAGGTGGGAATGTAGGGCTGGGGACCACAGCCCACCCTATTGGCAACTAATCAGTGTTTGTTGGTGTGTATTATGCAGTGCAAGGAACACAATATACAACAACACACATACTTCACTAACACAAATTAGTAAAGAAATTAAACATTTTAATTCACAATGCACAGGTGTTTACAAATGATGCAATACTTAATACAAGGATTGTTAGAATGCACTCTTTAGCAAATAAAAATGGTGAAGCAAATCAAGCCAAAACAAAAGAAGTGTAGAAAGGTGTTCAAAGAATGAAAAAATGGCAGAAGTGCAGTCTACTGGCATGGTTTAAATTTTTGCATATTAGTTGAATTGAAACCATACCTGACTACCACAATAAAATTTAATCAAACCTTGATGACAAATGAAAATTTGGAGCATTAATAAATCAACATTGAGGCTGGTGAATAATAACCATTTGTTTTTTTCTAAACTGATTCAAGGACTAAAAACGATTCTTTCGTCTTGAATATCTGGTCACGATTTCATAGGGGTGGTATACATAAAAAATAATTCTAAACTGCAAGGATAAAAAAACCAGCTGCACACAAAACAAACATAACAAGATATTCTGTTTTTTTTTTTTTTCTATTTTCCCTTACTAAAATAAAGTAATACATACACATGTACAAAATACACTAATAGAAAACATCACTAGACACATGTGTCCCACTAGCATTGCAGCTCTGCACTGCTACAGCAAGCCTCTGCGGCAGGAAAGAGCATGATCGCTGCACGCAATTAACTAGTTCCTTAAACGAAAGGACTGAGTGATGGGTCCAATGACCCCAGTTGTTCCAACAGTCACTGGGACAAACCTGAGGCAAGGATTGGGTGTGATGGAGGTGCACTTTCCTACTTTCCTTTCTTCAGCATGTGCTACCACAGCTCCAGCCTTCAATGTCACCAAATGCCAAATAGGAATGGGCAAAGGTGTCCGGGCATGGAAAATCCCACACTAGTGAGCGACCACTCTTCCAGGGCACCATTGGGACTCCATCAGGTCTCTTAATATCTGAGTGAACAAGACCAAAGGCTCAAGACATGAAGGAGTGTTTCCAGATATGAGAGCACTGTGTGGAGGATGTCATTGATGAAGGAGTATGAGAGCCCTGTGGAGGATGTCATTGACGAAGGAGTATGAGAGCCCTGTGGAGGATGTCATTGACGAAGGAGTATGAGAGCACTGTGGAGGATGTCATTGGTTGCTGCAAGATGATGGTGGCAGCCTCACTCCAGCGACGGGTGGCAAACTCCACCCCATAGTGATGGCAAGATGAGGCATGCCTAAGGATCACACCAGGCAAAGACCAATTGCAATACGAATGATTTATTTTGTTGTACATGCGAAGGCCCATAGCAGAGATAGGCAGGCAAGGCACCCGAATCTTTAGCACGACAGGCCAAGAGGCGGCCTCCGGGACTCGCCACCAAGGGCATCAGATACACCATTTCATCTGGGGAGTCCCAAGACCAATTGGGGGAGGAAAGATGTGACCTTGCGACCATACAAAGAGAAAGAGCGTCATCCCAATAGGGTACATGTAGTGATAATGCTGAAATCAATAGGTAGTATTCTGCGCACAAGCGAAAGAGAGCCACTGGCTGAAGCGAAAGAGAGCCACTGGCTGAAGCGAAAAAAGCAGATGGGGCTACATGTGTAGCAGTACGAATGCCCAGGCCACCAAGCTTTACAGGCAGGCAGGCTAGCTTGGATCCAAGCTATGTCATCAATAGTGAAGTGAACATTACAATAACAACACTGCTCAAAATTAAAATTTCCCTCATCGATCATCGTACTGCTGGTGAATATCACGAGTAAGGAACATTATAATCTTCATAGCAAATACAACAACTTAGATATGGAAAAAAGAGTACCCCCTTTGTATGTTGAACTTCCAGCACAGTTGCCCAATGCAGCAAGTCCACTTAGAATCTTCCATATATTTACACCTGGGGCTATTAAGACTGCTGCACTTCAAAGAGCTACCTTCTTTAAAGAACTGGTCTCCACCGTCTGAAGTGCCAAACTCTTTTCTTTCTTACTTTCATAGAGTATGTGTAGCCATACAGTAGAGGGAGGTCATGGGGACCACAAAAGAGGGGGGTCACAAGGACCACAGAAGAGGGGGGTCACGGGGACCACAAAAGAGGGAGGTCACGGGGACCACAGAAGAGGGAGGTCACGGGGACCACAGAAGGGGGGGGGGGGGTCACGGGGACCACAGAAGAGGGGGGTCACGGGGACCACAAAAGAGGGAGGTCACGGGGACCACAGAAGAGGGAGGTCACGGGGACCACAGAAGGGGGGGGGGGGGGGTCACGGGGACCACAGAAGAGGGGGGTCACGGGGACCACAGTAGAGGGAGGTCACGGGGACCACAGAAGAGGGAGGTCATGGGGACCACAGAAGAAGGAGGTCACGGGGACCACAGAAGAGGGAGGTCATGGGGACCACAGAAGAAGGAGGTCACGGGGACCACACAGTGATGCATACGAGTCTAGATGCTGATCTAAAGAATTGGTGCAGAGTCCCCATCACCACTCTATCATCACCACTCTATCATCACCACTCCCATCATCACCACTCCATCATCACCACTCACTCCCATCATCACTCCATCATCACCACTCCATCGTCACCACTCCATCATCACCACTCCATCATCATCACTCCATCATCAACACTCCATCATCACCACTCCATCATCACTCCCTACATCACTACTATGATGCTAATGGCTTTGGCAGTGTAATGTACAAGATTAGCTCATTTGGCATACAAGGTATTTACAAGGCTTTTGAATAATTAACTATTGCTCAGTACTAAAAATAGTACACTCGTTTATTATTTATATAATGGTTACTAATAGACATGATTGGCCTTTCGGGATGCCATGATGATCATTTATTGTTGCAATCCATCCACATGACGTGGTGACTCATGTTCCATCCCACAGCTGTGTACCCACTCCTCTGACCTGGCCATGGAGGTGTGGTACACTCCTGGGGTGGGGAAACATGCTCTACCCTAGAACACATTGAAGTGGATATAACACTATCCTATGGTCATGTATGTATAATGACGTCCTATATGTCATGTACATGTACATGGGCAATAAGAGAAATGTAATTACAGAATGCATTCCTTTCTCAATGAAGCACGGCTTAGAGTACAACCACTGGCATTTCAGTGCTGTCTGAAATGCTCTGTCATCTCAACCACTGGCGTTTCAGTGCTGTCTGAGCTGCTACTACACGTACCTGTGCGATTGGCGTGGCTGTCAAGCAGTATGCACACCTCAGGTTCCGTGACTAAGTGCTGCCATTGCAGGCACATCATTCATCATTAATGCGCACGTCTTTTGGCAGCATCCTTAATCTCTCAAATGAAAGCGATAGTTTAACCGTCACCTCTATCCGCGGGCAATGGCACAATGATGCACCCCCCACTGTTGCAACACACAGACCACTTTGTTTACGGAAACCATTCAAGTTTCTACACTCAACTATTCGTGAAAGCATTTCATGCAAGCATGCGGAAGTGCTTTTGCAATGGCTTTACTTGCACCATGGTTTGCAACCATAGGAATTGGGCCTCACCAATACACTTAGCAACACCTTGGCAACCTGTAACCTGTTAAACAGAGGTCTTTATACATGAACACAAACAGGCTCAAGCGCCATTAAAAAACCATCAAACACTTGGCTCAGTTTTTTCCTCTAATCGTAACTGTTACATTTGAAAGCAGGTACCTTTTGAAGGACCATTGCACTAAGAGGGAGGGACTCCTTCCCCTTCAAGAGCAATTTTTGCGACCGAAATAAAAACAGAAAAAGGAAGACTTATCTCTTACACCGTTGTTTCTGTTGACACTAGTTTTATTTTTTTTGGCACTGGTAGAGTCGAATGAAGTTGAGTGTACGAGTACTTGTGCATGCAGTGTAGTACATCCAATACATTCCCGTTAGGCTATAGGGTATACGCATGTAAGTTGCATTAGGTGGTCCATGTTTAGTTCTTTTACACGGGCAGGGGAATGGCTGCCACCTGCGGCAATTGCGTCCATGCATGGTCTTGCAAGGTGAGCCTCCATTGCCAGTGCACCCTTTCCACTCCTAACCCACTATCCCTGCGCGCTGCAATAATGTGCACTTTTCCGCTTTTGTCAAGGTAATCCAGCTCTCTCCTACGGAGGGCAGACACCTATCTCTTTGTTAACAGCATCCCCCAGCAGAGTGCAACTCCATGCATCTCCTTGTCACTGTCCTAAGTGCTTGCTGCTCGGGTTGCTTTTGTTATCTGAACGTCTTAGGTTAATGAGAGGGGTGGGGGTGGGGGGCATGATGTCATGTGATTGCACAACGTGATTGCATTTTAATTGTTCCTAGGAATTGAGCATATCTTATTAGGACTGGCTCCACAGTCAAATACCTGAGTGAGGCGCCATCTGCACTTCAGCCTTTGTAGGTAACGCACTGCACTCATGCGTATCGTACTCACAAGCCCGCACGTCCTTCATGCAAGGAATGCATGAAGGACCACTACATTATGTCCCTCGACAGTATCTGGACTTAGTGTGGTGCTGGCTTGAATTCCGATGGGGTTAGAGGTGTTTCCGCATAGCGACAGGGACACTTAACATCACTGCATTTGAACATGATGAACAACATCACAGTGCGTGCACACCAGTGTTTAGTGAGCACTGGAGCTCCAGAGACCGAATCAAGACATCCTGGAGGCAGAAGTTGTTCCGGGAACCACTGCATCATTTGTGCTGTAAGTGAGGCATCAGGTAGGCGGCTTGGTGCAATTCCCTTTAGTTGAACAGACTGGCTATAGAATGAATTGTGGGGCAGTGACAAAATCATAATCTGACATTGAGCACCCATTATTTTGCCACAAGAAAAGTGTTATAAAAAATCCATGAAGGCTCTTAGTATTCTTTCGTCAATTACAAGCTCCTTTGCATTGAAAAAGTACCATCACTTGACATGGAAGGTTTCTTCAACTCTATTGGCGTACTTAAAGAGCCCATTTCGGCCAATCAGCTCTGGTTTGTTCCCTGCTACAACTAAGCCCTACCTTTGTGTGTGTATATGGATTTGAGATCATCTTTCGTACATCCCGGCAGCAACTCCCTCAATCCAGAGACACTCCCTCAATCCAGAGACACTCCCTCAATCCAGAGACACAATTTTAACGGCTTGTGCAACTGTACGATGGATGCAAGCTCGGGGCTGTCAACTACGGTAAGGAAGGGGGTGGGGCAGATATGAGGCTATGGCCTATCCTACGGTGTGGCATTGTAGGCCCCGTACCCATGGAGTGGCGGGATCTCCCAGGAGCCTATGGTCGGGATCTCCCAGGAGCCTATGGCCGAGATCTCCCAGGAGCCTATGGCCGGGATCTCCCAGGAGCCTATGGCCGAGATCTCCCAGGAGCCTATGGCCGGGATCTCCCAGCAGTATGGCCGGGATCTCCCAGCAGTATGGCCGGGATCTCCCAGCAGTCTATGGCCGGGATCTCCCAGCAGTCTATGGCCGGGATCTCCCAGGAGTCTATGGCCGGGATCTCCCAGGAGCCTATGGCCGGGATCTCCCAGGAGCCTATGGCCGGGATCTCCCAGGAGTCTATGGCCGGGATCTCCCAGGAGCCAATGGCCGGAATCTCCCAGGAGCCTATGGCCGGGATCTCCCAGGAGCCTATGGTCGGGATCTCCCAGGAGCCTATGGCCGGGATCTCGCAGGAGCCTATGGCCGAGATCTCCCAGGAGCCTATGGCCGGGATCTCCCAGGAGTCTATGGCCGGGATCTCCCGCCTATGGCTGGCATCGGCTTCATGGTTGGGTCGTATGGTACCAATAACTTATATTAATTTTGCCAACAGTCGTCATCGCTGTGACATAATTTTGAAGGGGGTCCATACTTCAGCACCCAACATGATAAATAAACTAGTTCCCTTATCAAACCTGTTCCCACAATAGGAAATTTACAGCAGCCTGCAACGTATGTCCATTACACGTTTCGAAACATTAGAACAATTAGGCACGCTGGAATGCTGTACTAGCACCACCAGCATCAAGTAGACAAGAGGTGTGAGGCAAGTGAAGAGACAAGAGTAATACAAGGGAGAAGGGAGGGGGAGAGGGGAGGAAGGTGTTACTACACACTGAGAACATACCTCCCACTTTGTAAGAGGTGATGTTATACATATGTGGTAAATACACAACACATGGCAACCTTTGTATGTACATGTATATCAAATGTAACAATGATACTTCTCACAGTGAGAGTTTCTGGGAAATGCTAAGGAGGTATCTATACAGCTTTAAAGACCACTTGTCATGGAATGTGTACTAGAACTCAAAGCCACACATCACAATGCAGCACTAAAAGGTTCCAAAAGCAGCATTACTCTCTATGCAATAGTCACCAAAATGTGAAACCATACCCCCACAGTGTCAACTGTTTGCTTCGATTGAAACCCATGAATAACATACGGACCCCAGAGGACAATGCGTGCGTGGTACTACAGTTACGCAATGGCTGGGCTTGTACAGAGCAGTTCTCACATGAGATAACCAAACGCAAGTGATAACGACGTTTGTGATCTAGGCGGTATACCGTACCTTTTGCGCGTAGTTTGGCAGTTTCTCAGGGCAAACTTCCACTATGTCCTGGTACGTGTAGCCTCTATCCTTCTTTATCTTGGCCAGCAGCCCTTCCTCGTCGCAACGGTCTACATCGATCTGTGCTTGCGCGATGGAGCAGAGTGGTGGCGGCAATGTCAAGGAAGTTGAAATATCCCCTCACCTTCCAGTAGAGGACCCCAAGGGATGCTAGGAGTTCGAGGGATAGGTCCGGAGCACCTTCGGGACGATGCGGAAGCCGCTGGTCGTCGGGAGCGTTGTCCATATACCACGCCTTCACCATTTTGTCTTATCGATCACGTGCTTATCGTCACTATGAATGACATTAAACAGCCCTGTGCATTAATAATACTCATCTAGCTGCAGAGGTTGAAAGTAAACGGAACGAATTGATTTTCCTATTGCTAGTAATTGAACTGAATGCCTAAACGTGAAGGCACGTGGCGTTGAGATCTTAGGGAAACACACGACACATAAAGAGGTGTTGTGGTGAGAATAGACGGATTCTTGACTTTTCTTTCGGTGGCCCGCGGCCTTGTGAGCACTAGACGGGTTTCGAGTTCGCATAGTAGACTTGCATTGACGTTTGTAACATTTCAAGTTAAATGTTTAATATCTAAATTAGCCTACAATTAATATCCGAGGCAAGTGTACAGCAGCCCTAGTGGCTGAGCAAAATAAAGCACCTCGCAAATGTCCAAAAATGCCACACTTTGGGTTGGACTTGCATTCCCTTAGCTGTTGAGTGCTATGGTTCTGAGCTAGGCAAACCTTCTCACTTTTAGCCTCACGTCTTTCGTTCAGCCTTCCAGACACTATAGGTCTAAAATCTCGATGGATCTCTATGGAAGACTGAACACAACCCATGTTAGATGTAACTCAAGGGCACTTCTAGCTAGATCTATGTCCTATGACACCATGTTTATGTTACTTGCATGCTTTCTGTTAGCTGTAGTGTTCCAGTCTTATGTGTTAATCTAGAGCAGACCAAGATCAAGAAGTACAGTTACATCACCTCCCATGCGTCCATTCTTTCACACCTGTTGCCTTTGAAACTACTGGAGTCTGCGGCCCTCGCTCCATGTCATTTTTGACGGACTTGGGTCGCCGCATTGTGAACACCACTGGTGACAAAAGCTGTTTGGCATATCTCCTGCAAAAGTTTTCAGTGGCCATTCAAAGGGGGAATGCAGCATCTGTTTGGGGAACTTTGCCTCCAACCCTCCCCCCTCCTTTGAATGATGTTTAGAATTCTAATTGTAATGTGTGGTTAATTCTAATTGTAATGTGTGGTTGATTCTAATTGTAATGCGTGGTTGATTCCAAACAATGTGATACTTGTCCCTAAAAAATTTTAAAAAATAATAAAAATAATAAAAAGAATAAATTTCTGCAAGATCTATTGGTGTATTATTAATTATGGGACAGTTTTCCTATTTTATAGCATAATAAAGTAAAGATTATTTATAATAAAAAAATAAACACAGTCAAAGTCATGAAGGCTGGATCTTCCTAGCCAAGAGGGCTCTGGAGATTAACCCAACCAGTGTCACGTTCATGCAGCCTTCAGCTGTGTTTGATGCCTAGGGGAGGGAAAGGCTAATGGCAAGGTGGGACTGACATGCATTAGTCTTAGAAGGAGTCCTGGGCCTCTTTGTTGCAATTCCCAAAAAGTTTCCACTGCTGTAGGGATGCAGGTCCACCCCAACTCTCTCAAAAGGTGATCCTCCTACCACTAAACTTGCTTTTCCCCCCATTTGACAACCCTTCAGTGGTCAGCTATATCTCCTCTCTATAACTAACTCTCCCCTCGTCACTTACTTATGTCCCTTCCCATCTCTTCCACCTCATCCCCCTTCTCTCCTCCCTCTTTCTTATCTAACTCCTACATTACTCACTTGTGCCCGTCTTGTTGGTAGCGACTGTTGGTATTGCATGGTCCCACCTCAAGTCGGATCTTATTTTAATCCATGATACTTATGTGGGCAATGAGAATGATTTGGTGCATTGTTTATCACGCACTACGCACACACATGCACACCATGCACACTAGCTGACACACACAAGTACACACAGGCACAATATGCAACCAAATGCCATCATTTACATTACATATAATCTGGGTGTCCCTCTTGAATATAAAGTGACGATGGGACAGAGAACACAATTGTTCCTTCTGTCAGATGGCATGATTGGCATCCCCATATACGAATCACTCAACCATGCTAGATTTAATAATCGGGTCGTTCAACGTGATATGTTTGGGTACATCTTCCGTGAATTGCTCGTCCATTTCTCGTTAGGACGCGTTTTGAGAACCCGAAACCCATCTAGTCCGGTCCGATATATGCAAGCCGGGGTACGAGACGACTCTGGGTTAGAGTTTTTGCCAGCAACAGCACGTCTCGATGTTGCAGCAGATGGATTTTGGGGGAGTCCTTTTGCGAGGGCACTTTTTGATGCAAAGGCGCCTCTCAAATAGACTATTCATGCAGTTCTCTTCCTGCCATCGTTCCCATGCACGATGGCAGGAAGTACCTGCGTGCAGCAAGAACATTGCTGTGTTATGTTTCTGTTTCGCTCTCATTGCCTGATTTCAAATCGAACTCTGGAAGGCGCTATATAATTATAAAGGTTTTATCACGTCGCGTCCTAAGTACATCCTACAGACAAAATTACGCTTATTGCTTAAACCATGAATACTTAAGACCGTGCATTACGCCATCGTTGTGGAAATCTAACAAGTGTTTCGTTTATTTGAGGCGCGTTTAGCTGTGGCTTAAAGAGGAACATGGAGAGAAGCAGCTTCGGTGGTTCCTCAGATTCATTTGAGCAATCTATCCGGATTGGAGATGAAGACCGTGTGCGAAGTAGTAGCGCCGGCAACTCAGCTAACGAGATGCGACTGGGTTTCGACGATGAAACTACAGCGACGCGTAACGCGTACCGGCGAGCGAAGATAGTTCAGTCAGCGGCACAAACGGTGCGCCATTTGGTGAGAATGAATCCTTCGCAGCTTGAGGAAGGCAAGAGTAATTTAAAATTTTGTATTATAAATTGTATCCCATGGCTCGAGGTTGCCTATATTCTGGCGTCATATTCTCTCATAAAAGTGCATGTGCCTGCGTATGGGAGTGAGTTGAAAAATTGTGGGGGATAAAGAAACGGACAAACGCCATGTTTCAAGTTACGGTGGGCCACGCCCAACATTAATGTATAGGTGTTAATAGAATTGCATGCAATGAGGAGGATTCGCGTATCTTGCGGCCGAAATAAGTTCAGTTAGACACAAATAAAATCCTATCTAACTAAGGCAAGGTGTTGTAATATATATGTGTACGCATTGATCCTAAGTGCGTGGTAATTACGCAAAGAAAAATAACATTTTGTCATGCAGGTACACTTGAAGACGATGAAGACGACAACGATATGTGAGTTTTTATTAATAAGTGGGGTTATTGATACGTGGGGTTATTTTCACGAAGTGGGCAATTGCTCTATAAATAGCAACTGAGCAGAGATTTGATGTTGCAGTTTGTTTAGAGTTTTATAAGACAATTAAAAAAAAATCGAGATTAACACCAATTGAATGAAACAAGGGATTACGGAAATTATGCAATTACGAAATTATAAATATTACAGAGCAAGTTTAAGAAACTATAATCTACAGTATCGGTCAAAAAAACTTCATGAATCGGAAGGTCGGGCTGTCCGAATGCCTACCGACTTTTGACCAACTTAAATTTCGGACCGCCCTAATGTGTGCCACTGTGCTGACCGCCCCTACTGTACATGTACATGAAATTCCACACTTTAAAAGGTGTGGTCCGGCACCCATTTCTGTCGAAGTTCGGTCGAGTTTGAAGTTCGGTCGACCGCCTTTTCTTTCGTGTGCACCTGTCCGGTTAGTTTGCTTTTCAGCTGTGTGCAAGAGATGGTTTTCAGCGATTATGTGAACCATCTATTTCAACACATGGTCAATGTGAAGTTTTGTCAGATTGTTGTCTACTTACTGCCTGCACTCACTTGCAAACTATTCACGAGTGGTCTGCACACAGACATGAACTCGAGACACCGGTAATGGTTCCCCAGTTATGCCAACTTGATGAGTGAAATCCGCTGCTATAATGCAACCATTTCTCACTATTCATACAGTCTGATATTAAAACTACAGTCAACTGTAATTTCCATGCAGGATGTTCCCTAATATTTTGGATAATATTAATTAAAATCTGCTGATACTCAATTTATATACGGACTGACCTCTCTTTTTGGACTCCATTGCTTTTCCTAAAGCAAAGAAATAGCGTTCCAATGATAGCATGCTATTTTAAACAACTTCTTTTTGTTGACCCGTCCGCAATATGACCTTGCATCTTTTCTTTGTTTTCTTGGACTTCCGTTTTTTCAAAGCCGGTTCCGCTGGCAATATTAATTGTCTCTAAAGATCGAACTATTATACATGTAAAATTTACACATGCATGATGAACCCAAACCGTCTTGTGCAGTGTTACTTTCAGCTGAACTCTGAGACGGTGGTGAAAAGGATGTAGCATTTCCTGTATTTGTGGGTGGCAGCATATATACTTATATTTCGTGCATGATGTAAATAGGTTAGGTTATTACCTGCAGCGAAATCTGGAGCCCATAGGTCATGGATAAAAAGACGTTCAAGTTCTTCAACCTCCTGCTTTGTGCCTGCACAGTTTGGGGACATGTTAAGTTTGAAAAAGATACAAAGAGTGTCCGCGAATGCCGAATTTATTTTATGCTATTGCATGCAAGCATGCAAACTTACCGATGGCCGCAATTACGCCATTGTATCCCTTCACTCTGCAAGAGGCACCAAAGCAAGGTGTCCCTTCAATCGTGGCCATTATTGATGGTAGGGAGGTTACAGAATTTTCTTCGGCCCAATAATATTGTAATAGTCTATACGGTATAATTTTTTGTTAATCGTATTCACGGCAATTGGAATCCTACTTAACGAGTGCTACATGATTTGAACTGGAAGTGTACATGCATATAGTTGTGGTCGGTCCATCTTGCCACAAGAACTCTGCCGAAAATATACCGAATCGTGGCATGAAGGGAGTGTGATCCTATAGACATGTGACAGCATGTGCACATTGCTGAGTCAGGCTATAACTGCATGTTATGCTTGCTTTGGTGATAGATAATTGCAAGCTTACAAAATCGCAATAAGTGTTATGCTGGGCTACCACGTCGCCTCATCCTAACAAGTAATGGCCTGCACGGGTGTTTCCGGCATGGATTTGTTTGCAAATAATGATTTTCTCACAACGCGGAAGCGCTTTCGCATGACGTGACGTGGCCATATCTATATTGGCTGCGCACTTAAGGCCGTAAGGTAAATTTATAGGATATAGTGAAGCGAGAATTCAATTCAACCAAAGGTATTTGGAATTAGTGTTTCCTCCATGTGATCTGTAATTGGAGGTCTTTCTATCTATCCTATATGGCCCTACGAACCGAGATTAGCATAATAATGCTACTCACTCCTGAAGTAACGAACAACACTAGCGAGGGCTCGAGCCTCTACTCGAGTTGAGTTGTGAACGTTCACATTTCAGTATACGTCGTGAGTACGGCGCCACGCATGCGTGTCACGTGATAATCGGTTGTTGTTCCAGGGTTGCCGAAGGCCAGGGTCCGGCCTGACTGCCTGGCCGGACAGTCGACCTGGTAGGGCAACTAATTTACATTATGTATTTCTATTATTATGGCGTAACTTGATTGCCAGTATGATTTGCGATGTCGATCGACGAAGCGTGCATTTTGATTCCTCTGCCTTCTGCTCGGCCACCCATCTTATGCTCATGGGGATGGGTCATGTGACCACATCATCATTTCATGAAAGCAAAATGAGCCATCTTGGCAGAATCAATTCATTAACTACATGGAATTAACCTAATATTGCGTAGATACGCAAATATGTGTTTACTGTTACTAAAGAATGTTTCAAGACCCTATGAAAAATTATACTCATTTTAAATTTAACAGAAACGTGACCATTAAGAACTTCAAATGAATACCATTTTTCAAAAGGTCTAATTTATAGTGTTTAATTAAAGCCCGTGTTTCTGCTACTTTAGAATTTCTATGTTGTGACGTTTAGCTTCTTTTTGAACAACGCTACTTTAGTTAAAACAAACATATTTCGGCGCGCGCGCGTACACACGTACACACACACACACACACACACACACACACGCACGCACGCACACACACACACAGACACATACACACATACATGCTTCCCACGTGAAAAAAAGAATTGATGAAAACTCACTGTTGTAACAAAGGATATTATGTTGTTAGATGTGCGGATTATCCAGAACATTTTAGAATTTAGAAATGGCAACGAAATGCATAACTAAAATGTTCTGGAGGAGCCCCGCCCCCTCCCGCCCTCACGTGCCCTACCATCAATACTACCCTGGCAACGCTATTGCTGTAGGCAAACTGACCATCGCTGAAAAAAATAAAAATAGTGCCTCTTCCATCTCACAAAGATTTGCGATCCTTTTAGGGTTAGCATCATACTACCTAAGGTTCATCAGAATCTTCTGTCGCTAAGAAATATTGTCGCGGTGACAATTATTTCCTAAGGAGATTCAATTTATCGAAGCGACCGTACAGTATTTCCTAAGGAAATTATGACGGTGTCGGCGCATGCTCAATACAATACTGAATTTAAATATTAATATTACGAACAGCAAAGTTGTGTAAAACAAGGAGTCATTCTGTTACTGAACCTGATGACAATACCAAGGATTGGTCCATGCAGTGATGAGTCTTGTAGTATTTTTTTTTTTAAAGCAATCGCAATGGAACCATGCACTTGCGCAGTATCATTTGTATCATTTGTACAGAAGCCTACTGGCAACTTATCTTTCTGCAGTATCTCTGGGTTTCGTTCTCAACTTGGATTGAGGGGAATGGCAGCAGGATATTCATTTTCAAACACTTTAACACACGCATTAGCTATTGGTAAACTTTGAGCAGATCTGGAGCATGGCCATTGCATATTACTGCATGCATGCATCAGTTGCTATAGCTGTAGCAGTGAGACCACAATCACTACCAGATGTATGCGCATGTATTGTGTTTGATATAGCACATGCAATGCATGCTGTCCTTTGGTTAGCAATGATATACTTTGAGAGCTTCAAAGGACATGCCGTATAGTTTACCCGTTATTCCTAATTTCGTGTATTTGTTTCGATTATATAACAAACCTTCCTTCACTATGAAGTTCTTTGCTCTTCTCCGGATTCAATCCTTTTCGTTCTTTGAATACTGTGGTGGGATATGTACAGCTTCCCAACGCTGCAGCATGCATGCCATAGCATTTCGAGCAAGCGTGCATGACACTATATAGGGACCCTTCCGTTCTTCCTGATGTTTGCAAACAATTCACGGCTATAATTTTGAGCATGGAACGCCACAAATCCTTACTAACTTACTAGTTACATGCAGTGTTCCCACAGACGTGCAGAAAGCGCAGAGGCATGCGCAATATATGATATGGCGTAATACATGTATATATATACGGATAACAGTTTAGGGTTTATAGATATAGGTCTGAATGGTTCTAGCTGCCATATGCATAAATACAATGCATGTATGTATTTCCTTGCACACTTATTTGCATTCTATAGACGTTCATATACATGTATAATGTACCTTTAGCAGATACTTGCGCCTTGTCCAAAAATTTATTTAATGCACACGCATTTACCACATCTACATGTATATGCTCATAGAATTGAAGAACAGTACACGTTCAAGAAGTTATCACCTGAAGAAGAACCTGTCTTCAAGCCAAAAACAAAGGTACGAGCAAAAAAAGCTGTAAAAGCCATATCAAAACTAGTGAATATCAAGCAACCGAAAGTGAAAGAGCCGAAAGTGAAAGAGCCGAAAGTGAAAGAGCCAAAAGTAAAAGAACCGAAAGTGAAAAAAGAGAAAATATCCAAGAAGGAAAGGGAGGAAAGAAAAGCAAAGCAAAACGCTAAATTGATGTCAGATGCTGCAAACATTGGCAAACAGATGGCGCCAAAGCTAATATTTCCTGGGCTTAGCAGTCTAATGCAGGATCTCTGGGTGTATGCAGAGAATGGCATAACACTGTATCAATTCATTTCTTCAGCACAATCGATAAAGGAGCAACATACTAAACTAAAAATCGTTGCTTTTGTCTTCTCATCACTTGCTCTTATTTTGGCAGCAATTGATTTCTTTTTATACTTCGTCCAATTAGGGTCATGTGCTAGGATAGTTCGAGCACTGATAAAAAAATTTAGACATGAGAATGAAGAAATAGAGGAAAGTGGAGAAGAAAATAAAGACGATTCACCAGTTGAACACAAGCGCTGCATCTGTATCAGCGAAGAGTGGAAAGAACGTTTAGAAACATGGTTTGAAACTTCACGAAGCGTTTTATCAGAGCTACTGCTGTTTCCTATTTTGGTACTTGACATGTTTGATTTCATTACCAGCAGTCCATACTTGCTCATGAACGGCCAGAGTGATGCGCAGGGCATTGCGTTTTTTGCTGTTGCGTCCTGTTTCTTTTTTGTACTTTCAGTTTACGTAATGAGAATTTTCATTCTGCTCAGTACGACTGCAGTGCTAACTCAAATGCCATTGGATATCTGCAAGTCTCAAAAAGACACGACAGCTTTTGTCATCAGCTTTGCCATCACCGCTATGGGTCAGATGATTTCTCAATTCGCGGTTATTCTCGCCGTCGGAGTGAAAATTAAACACGAGACACCAATAGCATCTGCCAACGATGTGTACGTTAGCCCCTTCCTCATATGCCTCATCCTACTTGGTGCAGCAATTCCTAATTTTGGCCTGTTGGCATATTTTCTCGTCAACTACTTTGAGTTCAATGATTTCTCGGTAGGAATGTTCATCAACATGATGTCACTGCTCCAGTCTGAAAGTTTTGCGGAAACTGTATTCGGAGGGGAGGGCGGGGAAAAACCTCTTGAAAAGGCGGAAGAGCTCACCGAGAAGTTAAATCTGAGCAAATCCAAACAGGTGTTTGACAAGAAACGGCAGTCACCCGACAACAAGTGGTCCGCGAAGGTACTCGCAGCAATGAAAATTCCAGCACTAGTATTGGCAGGTGTCCTTTACTACGCGGTGATCATTGCTTTCCTTCTTTGTCTTGTGCTCACGAAAGACAGCGCAACGGGCGAGGTCCAGTTTGTCCTCTTCCGATACTCGGGTCTGTGTATCGCCTTCTTCCTGGTGTCTGTGTCTCTCTTAGTCAGTAACATGTACTCCCTCTTCATGATACACGTGTGGATGTTGGTGGCTCTTCTGATGGGCCTCTCAACTCTCACGACTTTCCTATTTACGTGTCTGTGGAGCCCTTTTGCTTGCATCGCATCATACTTCGGCCATTTAGTACAAGTTGCACGTGAGATGGACATTATATGAGTCACTTGCAAAGATTGTGATTATATATGCATGATCGATGTTGTTTTTAAAATAATCTGTGCAAAAAATATAAACTTATCTTCACATGTTAATTTGTAATTCCAGTCTAAGCTTTAAGCAAGGCATTTAGACACATGATGTATTACTGTTTTGGAAGACAACGAGACAGTGTACGGCGGTGTAGAGAGGATAAGCATACATGGAATTCAATTCCCTGTAAATAACACTGTAATATGTATAAATGTGTCATGTATTCAGTATCCTTTTGCTTTGCTATAAAGAATATTTACTCCAAGCACCGCCGCTTGTGGTGTTTACTGTGCATTGATTATATCACTTTTAAAATTAATATGCAGTATGACGTCAACCATTCTGCGTGCAGCCTATAACAGTTCCAGTGCTAATGCATGTCCAAGTCAAAAAGACAATTGCGAAAGAGAGCGGAAAATCTTAGCGTTTTTCTGCTCGTGCAGCATGGCAGTAGATGTACGTAGCTATGCACGTAAGTATGGCACTGATAATACGCCACTTATGCATTTGGTCCAACTGATAAACTTGAATTTCATTGCTATAAACTGCATTAAAAATACGCTCAAAGAAAACCTAGAGCATGCAGAGTATCAAATAATAAAAAGATTGTTTTGGCTGTCAGGTGCAAAGTAGGGAAGTACTGATCCCGGTAGCCTGGGATGCGAACATACATGTAGCATCTAGCAACTGGATTTGCTTAGATCCCTACTGGGGCAGCCAAAATTGGGGTGCATTTGAAATCACTTCTTGGTTGGGATCTATGCGCATTTGTATGATTTGTAGCTGTTCACTGATGAGACCCATGCATTGTACAATGCCAAGGATAGGATAATCATATGCATGCATTTTCCTCGTGGAGTGATAAGATGAGGTAGGTAGTGTAAGTAACAGAATCTGACTCTCACCACTTTTTCTTGCCAATTACAGACCAGGCGGGTGCATGCAGGTGTTTAATATTAGCAGCTAAGATATATACATGTAACATGAATTTCCTATGAAGCAAATCCATTGGGTCTATGACTTTTGATGTACAGCATGTTATAGATTAATTGGAGCAGTTGTATAAATGCTATATGCTCCCAATTTCCCTGCAGCCATCATTTGGTAAATGTCATTGGTAAAAGATGCGTGAACCCTCCTTGCAAGTGGCATCATTATTACAACTAAAAACTATTTCACCTCATATCCTTACATTTCTCCTTCCATCCTTGTGTCCTTCACTATACTGGTGTTTACAACGTTTTCATTCAGTGTTATTACATGATTTGTTGAATGTACATCTTAGAAAACAATCTCTACAAAATTGCAAAACGTATGGCAAGCATGCTTCTGTAATTGTAATATGTTCTACGTGTTTCATCTGTGGCTATACATTTGCAGCCAGTACTCAGATCTTGCCCAATGTAGTTACAGCTAGCAGATCACATGATACAGATTAGCTATGTTAAAAACAAAATCTTGCCCAATGCGCATTATGAAAACACCTAAATAATGGAGCAAGGAAGTAAAACTTACCCCCCCCCCCCCCCCCCCCCCCCACCCCCAATGAGGTATCCATAGCGTCAGGAGGCTCCATCAGTGTCAGGAGGCTCCTTCATTTGAAGAGACTTCATGATGTTTTTAGCAGTGCTCATGGCTATCTCTCCTTCTTTGTCTGATAAATCCTGGACACCGGAGAACGATTTTCGGAAGACTTTGCTGCCATTTGGGTCTTTATACAAACTTATCATCTGTAAAAAAAATAAGAACGAATAAGGCAAAATGTATTATTGTGAATAGTAGTAAAACCTTTGGGCAAAATATTAATCCCAGGTAGGCAGTTGTGTTGATAAAAATAACTCCATTAAGAACACCATGACTGATATTTACATAGTTGTAGAATCCAAAATGGGTGAACAAGAGAGTCAACAAAGTGATGCTTGAGATGTAGATAATGGCGGCAACATATTTTGAGTCATTGAGGGCTGAAACCTTCACTTTCCTCGTCTGGAATGCAAGAATCATTCCCAAGCACTGAAGGAATGCTGTATATGTCATGAGGAGAATTAGCCAGTAGTATGATGGTGTGTCCTTTTGAAAACATGCAGATATGTAGTAGTGTGCTGTTAGACCATATTGTGAATCCTATGGTTGTGAGAAAGGTAATATAGCAATACTACACATAAATCAGAGTAGATTGGTCACAATAACTTAAATTATTAGCAAAGCAGTACAGAACATAACAACATTTGTGTTGAAATGCACAGCTAATTACAAATTCTGTGCCTCATAACACTGTGATAGACAGCCATATTGTCAGTGTGTTTAAATCAGACTTCAGAACATACAAAAAAAAAAAATTGAAATTTGTTAGACTGCAATGATCTCATATGTATACATAAATCGTACCTCTATTAGAACAGGGTTTTCAGCATTTTGTATAAGATGAAGGTTTGGTTGTAACACTGGCACAACTGATCCAAGAAAGAGCAGAAACATCTGTACCCCACTGAGTGTAAGCACAAGAATGATGAGATGCCAGTCATGGATGGGCTGAAATTTATCAAACGATGAAATTAGAAGTACGCTGCAATCTTGAAAATCTTATAATAAAGAGAACCTTTTTAGTAGTAATAGGGTCATGAAAAATGTGATATACTCTCCATAACTTGGCGATAACTGTCCCTAAAACAAAAGCATGACCAAGGAAAACCAGCCATGTCTGAAACTGAGGAAGGTAAATTGGCAAAATGAAATGCAATGAATGCAATTATAATGGATCAATCTCTACTTGCACCTTACATGGCATTGGACAGTTCTAACACTACCAGCCGTAGTCAACACAATATTGGAATACATTCCAGAGTATAGAAGCAGAGCCCCGATTAAGATGAAATAATTAAGGTTAGGACTCGTCAATCGAACAACCCTAAGAAATGAATAAGTGTCAAACTGTCCAATGTAAGTTAGGTTATTCTGTCATTGTATCGCTTACTTTGTATTCCTACACCCAATGTTGAATGCTCCGCACACTAGCACCAGAATAATTCCAGTAGATGCCAAGACAAAATATGTTATGGACATGGCAAAATTGCTGGTGCTTGTGACATTGAGGGGTGTTCCATCAGGGGGGATACCTTCTGTATTCCAACAGTTAATAAACTGTTGTAACAAAGTTATGCAACATACTTGGAAAAGCAGACAAGGATGTCTCATTGCAATCATCATAAAATGGATATGTTGCATTTTGATCAAGATTAATGTATCCAATGCATTTTTTCACCAGGTTTGATCCGTCTATTAAAATTAGCAGCAAGTTTACTCAGCTATAACTTGCATGTTGTGCATTTTTACCTATCCTGTATTGTAGGATGCTTAGTTTGTGATTCACTCTTGTCCCATTACTGTCAAATTGCACTGCTCCCTAAAACAATGATGCCAAAACAATAGACAGGTTAGAATTAATTACACACTTACAGTTACACCAGTGAAGTTGGTTGCCTGAAGGTTTGCTTTCAGATAGCAGGACATCTTGGCATTACTGTATTGAAACTGATCAAGTGTAATGTTTATGTATCCGTTAAGACCTTGGCAATCTGGAATTGAAGTATTTGATTTCATTTGTTCTTCAGTTTTATTCAGAGCAAGAGCCAAAGCCCAGATTGCATCATAGGCAAATGCTTGTACAACTGTGTCACTGTATTTTTCATTCTTTTGTCTTTGATTGTATAACTCAAGATACTGTGATAGATTCTGAGTATTTAACAAGGCAATAAAAAACAGACAGACAGTAGTTATATTGCACACAATTTGTTGCTAGGCATCATCAAACCTACATATCCACTGGCAGTGACTTGACCTCGATCATGTACAACTGGATAGTGCTGAATGATAAGTGACCTTTCAAGAACCCTTAGCTTGTCATTTAAGCTGCATCTATTGTTATCCTCAGGTGCATTTGCCTTCCACCATTCATCAGCATTCCATCCATATATGATCCAAACATATCGAGGGTAGGTTAAACTTCTATTTGCAGCCTTCATAAAGGATAAGTCACTATTAACTATTAATTGCCACTATGCTATAGAGTTGATTACCTCACAAAGCACCAGATTAGCCCACTGTTCATACATGTTCATAAAAATACCCTGTAATCTGCTGAGGACTTCAAAGTACAATATGAAGAAAGGTATCATGCATAGTGTAACCTACAAAAAAGTCACCAATAAATTTCTTTTGTGAAGAAGGAAATTGATTATCCAAAACGGTAATGCCTGCTTGCTCTTTATTTATCAGCTCAATAACAGCTGCTGACATCTAGAGGTGAAGAACCACATCGATTGTTTGATTTATTTTTAAAAAGCCATTTGATAATGTTATTTTGAATATAGTTGATATACTTGTACTTCACTAAGTATTACGTGGAATTGTATGTAACGAAAATCAAACATTACTGTATAGATGAATTTATAATACAAGATAATTGATCTTTCATGTTAGATAAAATTCAAGCTTGCTCTAATTTTAACATAATTGGCTAGTTTCTATTTCTTCAGTTTATATACGGGTATTATTATAATGCTAGAACTAGACAGTTGGGTGCAAAATAAACATTTTTACCTACACTCAAGTAAGGTTTGTCCACACACCAATTGATGCACATCTGCAGATATCTGTTTACTATATCGACATACTGAAGTGAAGAGGTTCTCCTTTTGAGTCAAAAATGACACTCTAGTCCAGTTGTAATGCTTCAAAATGGAGACTAGTCCAGGAGCAATATCTTTAAATGATGGCCATGTGCGGAAGTAGTTTTTAAATTGGGCTCTGTTGCTCAAACTGGAAGACCCTGATGCATAGGACACCTGCATGCGAAATGATGTAATGCCACTAAGATAAACAAAAGAATATAAATTTTGGATGTAGCTACATTTCAACATTTAAGCCATGAAAAAAATGCCATTGGAGAAAAAACAAGTTTGACTTTATGGTAAAATAAACAAAAAAACATTCATCCAATGTGCAGTTTCCTTTTCTTTTATTGAATAAGTGTGCTCAGAGACGAATAAATTATAGGGTAATGAAATCTTGTAATTTGTGATTTGGAAATGAAATTACTTGAACAACAGTAATAAGTTGAACTAATTTTTTTTTAAATGTGTATTTCATTCTGCTTAGTTAACAATTCAAAGTTTATTTTAAATCAGTGTTGATTTTCAAACTGAATTCAAATGGTTTAGGTTCAATTAGAATATCTAAGTGCCAAATGTTTGACTGCGTGTGATTTATTGGTTCAGCGTCCCACTTCTACATGCATTTAATTCAACACTACAGTTTAAGTTAAACTATTTTCCATCACATGTTATTGTTATCCATGAGAAGGGAGAACTTAAAAGCTCTTTTGCCTCGTCCCCACCCCTCTAATCATCCACTATCTCTCCCGTTAAGAATTAGGGTGCGAAACTAATACAATTCGTGATCATGTCAGGGAGCTCCCCATCTGATGGCATTATCTAAATACTATTGTTACTGGTAGTTATGCATGTATGCTCATACAGTATGAAGGGGCAGGAACGAGATTTGGAATTAATCATTGAGGCAAGCGTAAGGAAAGAGCTCCATGGCTTTCACAGAATTGAAATGAAATGTTGTGATGCTACTGTCGCATTTGTAAATTGGGGGTCCCTCTCTTAGAATCCATGCATCTTTTTATCCTCAATTCCCAAAGTTTTAAAACCAGATTTAGAATGCTCAATTCAAGCTCTACAACAATTGACGCTGGGTGGTAGATAATACGTACATGTAACTAATAAAATTCTCTCTTCTGTATTAGGCACAAATACACTACTATCAGATTAAAGCGCACACAATCGAAATGTGCAGTAGTAATCCAATGCACCACTCCAGAGGCATATGATTGTGTGCGCATAGCATACTGCAAGGGGGGGGGGGGGGGGGGGGGGGTGGGGGGGGGGGGGGGCATGTCCCTTGAAACCTTGAACCCACTGGACCTATTGTACACTCGTCAACAATTACCACAACACAATAGTCATGACCAGCTGGGAGTTAAATAATTGCATGCAATGCTACTTTGATCCCCCCCCCCCCCCCCCCCCCCCCGCCTTCCCGAATACTTTGGTAGTCATGCATGTTCCATTCTTAGATACAAAGAATATTTATTAACTGCAACTTGGTACTTTTTCCCTGGGAGGAGGAAACGGAAGAAAAAAAAGCGTAACGGAGTACACACGTGATATTATCTAACATGCATAATGCATCCAAAGGGCGCCAAACTTATACCGGTATGCTACTGTAAGCATGCAACATAGAGATAACGCTGTCAAACAGGCATAAAGGTAACTCTTGACACTTTCACTTGCAGTAGTTCTGTCCTTATAGATATACAACAAGATATACTGCAGGTGCATGTAGGTAGATTGGTAGCGAAACGAGAGGGTTTCTTTATACAACCATGAACCTGCTCTCTTGCATGCTCGATGAAACTCAATACATGCTGCAAGTCAATTACAAGCTGAAGCATTCAATATAATGCCCACCTGAGTTATATTCCATCTGTGACTGATCTCTGCCACAGGTTCCGTGGCAACACCGCATCCGCACCCAAGAAGAGCTATTACGTTGTAGCGGGATGTGGCGTACACCACCGACGAGAAAAAAGCGTCAAGTGATTTAATACGATCACACTAAACGGGAGGAGGACGAAGGATGTAATAGCAATCGTTGTGGGCAATACCATGCATAACAAATCGTACATCCCAATGGACAACTGATAAATGCATGGTGTTCGAGAAGGGGGCGGGGAGGGTGTGGTTAGAATATGTATGGAGAACATGGGCAAAAATGGAATAGCCCAAATGCATTTCTACAGTACTGTAGTAACTCACCTCTGAATCCATCACTGGTGTGGACACAAGCTTATACCCAGCGAGTATGGAGGCGTTATTGTTCACGTGCTCCACGGCCAGTTCAACTGCCGGTACGGCGCCCGAAGAATTAAAACCCGATTCGCCATAGGACGTTATATGTCCAAAGTAGATTATTTTTGATGCCATAGTTCGCGATATCAGCAGAAGGACTCCCAACCCTGCATATGTCGTGACACGACTTCCTGGTAATCAATCGTACATGCATGTATATATCGACGAATACATAGTTACTGACATTATTATGCATCTTGTATATAAGTACCGGTACACGTGTATTACGCTGCATGTATTTTTCTATCTAATGCACATTAATAATCATATACACTCAGGGGGACGAATGCATGTTCTGAAATAAAGTGAAGAGGAGCATTCCACATGCTATAGGTCAACGGAGGAACGAAAGTGTATTGCATGCACATTAGTGTGAATCGTGCTCCTCTGATGCAATAGTAATCGCCCGCGTACATGTCAGCACATTTACGTCCTGCTTGCCACCAACTATTACGGTAGGCCAAGCTCATTTGTTTATATCCAACATTGAAACGTTCTTTGCAACCTTTTTAATTGCAATCAGATTGGTAAGGAGAAAACTTGCATACTGTACGCACTAGTCCGGATTATTTCATTTGCAACTACAAAATTACGTATCGCATAACACTTGTCTCTCTCAAAGCGCTATAGAACATGCATGCATGCATGCATGAATCGTCAGCATACGATTACGCGAACTGAAAACTGATAGGAGTTTATACGTATATACTTGAATAATAATTTGCATGCACGTTTCCTTTCGCCTTCTTCATTATTTTCTATGATTCGTGCTTACCAAAAGACGTTCGAAACATTGTTGTTGCAGTTCTCAGGCCGTAGACAAAAGGAGAATGTTATAGCTTTTAACTTTTGAGCTTTTATACCGTAGATACCTACTTCCGCAGAAAGATCAACATGTTATTTGCGGCAATATTTGTTTATATACGCAACTGTATGTTATTGTTTCGATATGGATGTATGTTGTGTTTATTGGTAGCACAATAGAAACTTGATGTTCGTATATGGCATGATTAGTCTTAATTACATGAATGAAGAAAAGCACTTCTCTCCTTCTTTGCCAGTGACATGTCTATCATAACCAAAATCTATATCATCCCAGCAATTCTCCTTCCATCCCTCTTTCCCAGCTATCCTGGGGTTTACCTCATTTTCATTGTTATTGCTTTGTTGCATTAATTGTATAGCTTAGAAGAAAAATACAATACTCACACTTTCAAAACGTAGTCTATAACAAGCATGCTTCTGCATTTAAAAGTGTTTACAGATTTTAACTGTGGCTATAACAAGCATGCTTACATATTTTAACTGTGGCTATACATTTGTATAGCCAGTATTCAGCACACTGCACACTTCAGCAACAGCTAGCAGATCACCTGAAAGTTACATTAAAAATATTGTCCAATTTGCATTATTGAACCAGCTAGTTGCAACGTTCTATGTGAGAGGAAAACAAAAGGATACAGCCAATAAAGCAAGGTAGTAATGTTTAAACACCCACCAATGAGGCAACATGGTGTCAGGAGACTCCTTCATGTTAAATGACTCCTTGATATTATGGTAGTGGCCCCAATTGTTACTCCTTCCTTAACCGAGAATGATTTTTTGAAAATGTTGCTGCCATCAGGATCTTTATACAAACTTATCATCTGTAAATAAGAACAAATCAAATGAAATTTATTTTTGAAAATCGTATTAAAACCTTTGGGCAAAATATTAATCCCAGGTAGGCAGTAGTGCTGACAAAAATTATTCCATTAACTATGCCATAACTGATGTTTGCATAGTCGTAGAATCCAAAATGGGTGAACAAGAGAGTCAACAAAGTGATGCTTGAGATGTAGATAGTGGCGGCAACATATTTTGAGTCATTGAGAGCTGAAACCTTCACTTTCCTCGTCTGGAATGCAAGAATCATTCCCAAGCACTGAAGGAATGCTGTATATGTCATGAGGAGAATTAGCCAGTAGTAAGAAGGTGTGTCCTTTTGAAAACATATAGGTACTGTAGTAGTATACTGTTAGTCCATATTGTGAATCCTGTAGTTGGGAAGGGGTTAACTTATAATGAATATGATGATATTAAACATAGCCCAGTGTATATTGGCCACTATAACTCCACAAATTGTTGGTAAAGCAAAAAATATAAAGATAATTATAATCTATATAAATCATACCTCTATTAGAACAGGGTTTTCAGCATTTTGTATAAGATGATAGCTTTGGATTGTAACACTGGCACAGCAGATCCAAGAAATAGCAGAAAAATCTGTATCCCACTGAGTGCAAGCACAAGTATGATGAGATGCCAGTCATGGATGGGCTGAAATTTATCAAACGATAAATTAGAGGTACGCTGCAATCTTGAAAATCTTATAATAAAGAGAGCCTTTTTAGTAGTAGTAGGGTCATGAATAATGTGATATATTCTCCATAACTTGGTGATAACTGTCCCTAAAACAAAAGCAGTGACCAAGGAAAACCAGCCACGTCTGAAACTGAGGAAGGTAAATTGGCAAAATGAAATGCAATGAATGGATCAATCTCTACTTGCACCTTACATGGCATTGGACAGTTCTAAACACTTACCAGCCGTAGTCAACACAATATTGGAATATTATTCCAGAGTATATGAATAAGTGTCAAACTGTCCAATGTAAGTGTTTTAAGCAGATATGTTACTCTTTTCTTGTATCACCTACGTTGTGTTACTAAATATGAGGTTGAATGCTCCGCACACTAGCACCAGAATAATTCCAGTAGATGCCAAGACAAAATATGTTATGGACATGGCAAAATTGCTGGTGCTTGTGACATTGAGTGGTGTTCCATCAAGGGGGATACCTTCTGTATTCCAACAGTTAATAAACTGTTGTCGCAAAGAGATGCAACATACTTGGAAAAGCAGATAAGGATGTCTCATTGCAATCGTCATAAAATGGATATGTAGCATTTTGATCAAGATTAATGTATCCGATGCACTTTTTCACCAAGTTGGATCCGTCTATTAAAATTAGCAGCAAGTTTACTCAGCTATAACCTTGCATGTTGTGCATTTTTACCTATCCTGTACTGTAGGATGCTTAGTTTGTGATTCACTCTTGTCCCATTCCTGTCAAACTGCACTGCTCCCTAAAACGATGATGCCAAAACAATAGACAGGTTAGAATTAATTGCACACTTACAGTTACACCGGTGAAGTTGGTTGCTTGGAGGTTTGCTTTCAGATAGCAGGACATCTTGGCATTACTGTATTGAAACTGATCAAGTGTAATGTTTATGTATCCGTTAAGACCTTGGCAATCTGGAATTGAAATATTTGTTTTTATTTGTTCTTCAGTTTTATTCAGAGCAAGAGCCAAAGCCCAGATTGCATCATAGGCAAATGCTTGTACAACTGTATCACTGTAGTTTTCCAATTTTTGTCTTTGATTGTATAATTCAAGATACTGTGATAGATTCTGAACATTTAACATGAAAAAAAGAAAAGAATAGAAAAGCAGTTATATTACAGAGCACAAAATTATACATAAATTAGCTTAGAAGATGCTTTCCATTTTTCTGCACAAGTGTGTTTGCATGGCATCATCAAACCTACATATCCACTGGCAGTGACTTGACCTCGATCATGTACAACTGGATAGTGCTGAATGATTAGTGACCTCTCAAGAACCCTTAGCTTGTCATTTAAGCTGCATCTATTGTTATCCTCAGGTGCATTTGCCTTCCACCATTCATCAGCATTCCATCCATATATGATCCAAACATATCGAGGGTAGGTTAAACTTCTATTTGCAGCCTTCATAAAGGATAAGTCGCTATTAGTTATTAATAGCTACTATGCTATAGAGTTGATTACCTCACAAAGCACCAGATTAGCCCACTGTTCATACATACCCTGTAATCTGCTGAGGACTTCAAAGTACAATATGAAGAAAGGTATCATGCATAGTGTAACCTACAAAAAAGTCACCAATAAATTTCTTTTGTGAAGAAGGAAATTGATTATCCAAAATGGTAATGCCTGCTTGCTCTTTATTTATCAGCTCAATAACAGCTGCTGACATCTAGAGGTGAAGAAATTTATAAATTATACAGATGTATAAATTTTGTTTCAAGATAATGATATAACCCCCTCCCCCCACCCCTGTATAGATGAATTTGTAATACAAGATAACATTTTTAGACCTACTCTTACGTGACACAATCAGCATGCTTGGGCTGTTGTATTTACTTTTGCAATGCTAGAAAAATAAGTATACTTACATACACATTATAAGATTTATTTGTGAAGGTTCGTTCACACATCATGCTAGCTTGTTGTAATGGAATTGAGTGGTTCATTGATGCAAATTTGCATAATTATATGTGTTTATTATATCGACATACTGAAGTGAAGAGGTTCTCCTTTTGAGTCAAAAATGACACTCTAGTCCAGTTGTAATGCTTCAAAATAGAGACCAGTCCGGGAGCAATATCTTTAAATGATGGCCATGTGCGGAAGTAGTTCTTAAATTGGGCTCTGTTGCTCAGAATGGAAGACCCTGATGCATAGGATATCTGAATATGAGAATGACACTTGGATAAAGTTAGAATGAAGCTTTCTTGGGTGACTGCATGTTTACAATATCAGCAGCAAAAGAATGCCACAGGGAAGAAAAAAGATTGACTTTATAAAAACATTACAGCAGTTGCGCATTGTGTGGCAAATAAAGAATATTCTATGACTTGAAAATGAAGCATTCAATCAACATGTAGTTTCAATAAACTGTAATAAGAGTGAAGCAAAGTGTAAAGCAATGAAATTGTAGTCAATAATTTTATTTGTTAAATGATTAAGAAATGTAAGTATGCAATACTTACTCATTCAAGTGTCCAAATATCAATTGTTTGACTATTAATAACTTTGCATTTAATACTAAATATTCCCAACCATCAAACAGGTATAAGAGTAACTGACGCTTTCACTTGCAGTACATGCGTAGTTCTGTGATTATGATACTGCAGATACATGCACTGTAGGCATAGCGAAATGGTTCATTTCCAATAACGTTAAACCAAAGATAATGTATAAAATTTCATTAGCCTTCGATGAAAATAGTTACAACCTGATGCGTTCAGATTCAATATAATAGCCACCTGAGTTATATTCCATCTGTAACTGATCTCTGCCACAGGTTCCGTGGCAACACCGCAGCCGCACCCAAGAAGAGCTATTACGTTGTAGCGGGATGTGGCGTACACCACCGACAAGAAAAAAGCGTCAAGAGATTTAATATGATCACACTAAACGGAAGGAGGACGAAGGATGTAATAGCAATCGTTGTGGGCAATACCATTACATAACAAATCGTACATCCCAATGGACAACTGATAAATGCATGGTGTTCGGGAAGGGGGCGGGGAGGGTGTGGTTAGGAATGTGTATGGAGAACATGGGCAAAAATGGAAGTAGCCCAAATGCATTTCTACAGTACTGTAGTAACTCACCTCTGAATCCATCACTGGTGTGGACACAAGCTTATACCCAGCGAGTATGGAGGTGTTATTGTTCACGTGCTCCACGGCCAGTTCAACTGCCGGTACGGCGCCCGAAGAATTAAAACCCGATTCGCCATAGGACGTTATATGTCCGAAGTAGATTATCTTTGACGCCATAGTTCGCGATATCAGCAGAAGGACTCCCAACCCTGCATATGTCGTGACACGACTTCCTGGTAATCGATCTTGTATGAATGGAAACTATACATGTATACGCTGCGCTGCACATACAGTGTACATGCACTTTTATTATTGGATTAGTGAAAATCGACATGTGGAAATTTGAACTAAACATTTCTGGTAAAGGAAGCGTATATAAAAAGCGTGCATGTACAATTCTCCCTTTGAATGGTACATGCAATCGTAGCGGCGAAAAGGGACCATATACATGTACCTATGTCATGCACGTCTGGGTTCGTTCGAGCGAAACAGGACCTAACGTATGTTCCCCCCCCCCCCCCCCCCCCCCCCAAAAAAAAAAACAAAAACATTTGTTGTTGATATTCTTAACTGAAGCCTGAAACTATCTGACACGACTGTGTTATAAGTTGCATCAAGTGTGTGGAATAGGCCCCAGAACTAGAAGTACGCTGTTGTATCACGTGAGTCGATCAATTTTGTAGGTGTGAGGCTCATAACCTAAGTCAGTTCATGACGTAAGCCGATTGGCTCATAGCGATATGGTCTGGAAACTTAGGCGATGCAATGTGCATGCGCAAGAATAACGACCGAAGCGTATTTCCATGGTGAAAATAAAGTTATCTACGGGCAACAGTAAATCTTAATTAGGGGTCTAGATTAAATAATATTAATAAATAAACATTAACCAAACCAGGGCAGCATGTTAATTTCGTTTTTACTCCATCAGGTCAAAAGTTATACCCATTTAAAACCTTTGCCTACATTTGCGACCACTGTTGTTTCTTGAGCTTGAGCTAGCTCGCACCCTTATTAACAATTTGGATACGCAATGACGCAATGGACATACTTTTATGAATAAGTTATGCGCGGTAGAAATTAATTTTTTGTCTTGATTTTAGTTTAAGAATGGATTCATAGTATAATTTTACGAAATACACTATCAGATATTTTAAACTTGTTTAAAAATCAATTTGAAAAAGAAAAAGCAAGAGAGCCACATATGCATGGGCCATTTCTCGATGCGACCCAAGCTGCGTGAATTCGTAATCGAAAGGCATACGTTTGTCCTACACCAATTATTATGATAGATAGGCAGAGCGCACTTGTCCGTGCCCAACATTGTTGTCATTATTTGTAGGTATAGACTGTTAAGGGGGAAACTTGGATAATAAGGTACGTACGTATACTGGTCTGCATTGGTACATTGCACAAACTATACTCAACATTGCCCCTCTCAAAGCGCGAGAACACGAGCATAGATCTGTGCATGAAAGGGAAATAAGACAAAGCCTACATGCTCATTAACATGCTACACTAAGCCTACATGCTCATTAACATGCTACACTAAGCCTACATGCTCATTAACATGCTACACTAAGCCTACATGCTCATTAACATGCTACACTAAGCCTACATGCTCATTAACATGCTACACTAAGCCTACATGCTCATTAACATGCTACACTAAGCCTACATGCTCATTAACATGCTACACTAAGCCTACATGCTCATTAACATGCTACACTAAGCCTACATGCTCATTAACATGCTACACTAAGCCTACATGCTCATTAACATGCTACACTAAGCCTACATGCTCATTAACATGCTACACTAAGCCTACATGCTCATTAACATGCTACACTAAGCCTACATGCTCATTAACATGCTACACTAAGCCTACATGCTCATTAACATGCTACACTAAGCCTACATGCTCATTAACAATAAATCCTATCTAAATGTATAAGTTGCACGTTTCAGTTTACTTTTATTATTGGATGCTTACCGAAAAGCGGTCGAAACATTTCAGTTCCAGCTGTCATAGCGCAAGTGTTATATCTTTCAAATTTTGATCCTATATCAATAAACACCTCCTTCAGCAGAAAGATAAACATGTGATCAGGTTTGTTTACGGATGCACCCGCAGCATAGCTGTATGTCATTGTTTAGATACATGTTTAATTTTCGTTGCATGTGTTTAATGACTATGTTTCGAATATAACACTATTTGACCTATAGTTGCACATTGACGCCACTCAGTTGTACTGAGTGCTTGTATGCAGTTATTAGATAAAATACGATTGGGGATAGGAACTGATTAGTGCATGAATGGCACTATAATGTTTTCAGCCACGGCTGCGCAAAGACTTCTCTGTTGGGGGTCAAATGACCCACTCATAGTACTCGGTGAAGCCAAGGATTATTAACGAAGATGATTGCAGCAATGATTACTAGAGGCAATGGGAAAACTATAACACATGTCGAACCTCAACTAATTTGCACGTAGTGAAAGAAATGAAAGATACCTACCCGAAAGCCTCGTTGTGACTAGTCATATCTAGCCAGGCAGAGGGAGAGAGGGGAGATAGGAGGAGATAGGCTTTTTGTGTGTTGCATATTGAAGTAGCATTAAGAGGGAAGGAGGGAAATAAGGGAGGAGGTGGAAGGAACACCACCCATCCCCATATTAGGGTGAGTGGGGAGGAGGAGGAAGTATTGGAACACCAAGCCACTGACCTCAAATACCCCCCCCCCCCCCCCCCCCCCCCCCCCCCATGAGCCTCCTGCTGCTTTAATAATGACCCAAATCAAAGATTCCTTCAACATGTCTGGTGACTAGTTGTGAACATTGTGAAGGACCAGCCACATTACTAGTGACACATGAAGGACCAGCCTCATATCTAGTGGACTGTGAAGGACCAGCCTCATAACTAGTAGCATGTGAAAGACCAGCCTCATGAACACTATATGAGATGGGAAGGGCCAAGTTTATGACCAATGATATGTGAATATCCAGCTGAATATTGTAATTTATCCCCCATTTGTAGCTACCTGAATTTACATTATTTGTCAATGCCAAAATATTGGGAGTACATGTAACACTCGGGTAATTAAATACGTTTTCAGCCTATAGTAATGTCATTTTCATCATGGTCCATTATAGTCTGAAATCTCTGATACAGTGGTACATTCTGAACTGCAACATTGACTATCAGTAATACCTATATATACGACTAAAATATACACTTGTGTAAATTTAATCTATGTGAAATTGTTTATGTTTCCTGATTTAATAAGCTGCTAGTGCCACTGCTCATTTGAGTTTCTATGCAGAGCAAGATAAAATTGACGTTTAAAAAGACACGCATACATACACAAACACACACACACACACACACATGCACGCACGCACGCACACACACACACACACACACACACACACACACACACACACACACACACACGTGTCCATAACTTATGCATACTTGTCTTTGCATTCCTGTCCGTTCTCGAATAGTGAAACTTGGATCTGACTGAACAACTGTCGAATTGGTTTGCTGTTTGCTGTATACGTATGTTATTCAAATCTCACAATTCTAACTGATGTAAAATGCATGTAGCATGTGTATATTAATTATGCATTCCAAGGATAACATAACCCACTTGTACTACGTACGTACAAGGCGAGCTCGACGTTGATGATGTAATGGAGTTTAGCTTCAATCGCTAGGCGGTTCGCATTGACACAGATTCCACATATATTCCACATATATTCTCTGTATTGCTGTCGTTTTACAACAGGTGAAGCAGCACACTCATCATTAGCTAAAAGTGCAATTGCAATTGTGGTCAGTACACGTGCAAGGGCAGAGATAATTATCTCTGACACGTGCAGGATGATCAAACCGCACCGAAACGACAAACGAAGCTGCCTCTCAGGCTGCGAGACCAGGCCGGCGCACTCGGTCCAAAGTTGGTGCGGCCAATTATTGAATATAATTATGGGTGTGACCCTCGTGCGCGGGCATGTAAGTTTTAATTTTCTATCACCGGCATGCCCGGTCAGCCGATCCCGTGTAGACGAAATACATGTCTTTAAACTAAAAAATGCAAGAACAGAATCATACATGCATGTAACCAGACTATGAGAACATGCATGGGTGAGGCAAAAACAAATTAACTTATCAAAATTCAAGTGCTGTAACTATTAGAGGACTTTGGATTTCGTAATCATGAATTGCCAAATACCTTTGTCCTATGCTGCGAACTGCTAATAAATTCATCTAGCTTGATGCTGTCAGTGAGAGCTTTGTGAACGTGTAACACCATTAGGTGATTTAATCTAACCTGGCTCATTGTGCTGCGTAGATAGCTTTAAATCCTACGGAGCGCGCTAAATGTACGCTCGGAAGTTGCATTTGTAGCAGTCATCACTAGAATTAGCTTCATTACTGTGCAAACTTCAGACAGAAGTTGTTTTTGAGCTGCTGTTGAAGTGGAAGTGTATACTTTATGATGTCCACAATTGTCGGCGGGATTTGAACTGTTGAATAGAATTTTAGAAATTCCGTGCAAAAAATTGACAATTGCATGGGAGCGTAATAGCTCTGGATGGAGGTCATCTTTATAAAATGAGCAGACAAACTCAAAATCTTCCTGGAAATCCTTCCTTTGTGATGCTATTAACAGCAAGTTCTGTAGGTGACAATATACAAGGTACCCAGGCTGATAGAACCTATCTTTGATACAACCAACGGAAAGCTTGAACTCCATATATTCGTGCTTTACTTTCAGTGTCCCTTGCTACACTAATGGCTTCATCCCATGTGTGCATAAGTGCAGAGTAATTTTCCAGTATGCCGAATAAAGGATCTGCACGAACAGTCCATCTGGTAGGACACAAGACTCTATAGCCAATACTGCTGCTGTTAGACTCTAAGTCATTCTCTTGCTTAAAAGCTCTGAAAATAGCTTCTCGCTTAATTTGGTGAAAACGTAATGAGCTTTGTAATCTCATGCGTAGTTTCTAGAGCATCCTTCATTATTATTGAACTCTTTATAGCATCACTAGCAGCAAGATTTAGCGAATGTCCATAGCAATGCGTATACACTGCCCTGCATTCCTCCTCCATGATCCTTTTTGCAACACCTGATCTAGAGCCACTCATTGTACTGCACCCATCGTAGCATTGTCCGCGAAGCTTGGTGATAGCCAGATTTAACCTTAACATAACGTCTTTAATAACAGCAGTTAAAACATCAACTACGATTGAATCCACCGAGTATAGCCCTATAACTCTTCATTGACGATGAGTTTATCGTCTACAGTCCTAAATACAACAGTAACCTGCTCTTGGTTGCATACATCTGTGGTTTCATCTATCATAACTGTGACAAACCTAGAATCCTGAATTTGAACAGCAATGCTTCTCAACACATGTTGTGCCATGCATAATTTTGAGAAGCTCATTCTGGATGTCATGCGATGTATATTAGTCTGTCTTTTTCTTCAGCCATTCATCCATCTTGGCATCCCCCTGTCCTAGCTGATAGCTTCAACAATTGGATAAAGTTACTCTCACTATCATCACCATCCCCTCTGATCGGTATGCCTTGACGAGCTAGCAACTGAAGACAGGACAAGATCTTAATTAGCATGACACGGTTGTTCTCCTTCTCCTTAGAATACTGCTCTGATAGTTGTTCACCAATATCTGAACAGGTTTTAGGAAGACTTACAACTACTTCTACGGGTGGCAATCACATTTTTGAAGGCTCGAGTGGCATCTTTCCAAGTACAAAAACCTTTGGTAACCTGCAAGAAAATATAGGATGGCGAGTAACAGTCAATGGATACCCATAAGAGAAACTTACAAACGCAGGATCAGCCCTTGTACTGGACTTCATCTTCCGTTCTTTAAATCCCTTCACGCAGATGTGGCAGTATGCTAAGTCCTTACCTTCGTCATAGTGAAGAAATGACCATGCCTTAAACCATGCTGCCTGAAACGATCGCAAGACAGGTTTTTTTCTCTCTAAATGAACGCTTAGGGAACGTCAGGTCCTTAGGCCATTCCTAATGTGATAATAGTTTCCCGTCCTCCGCCCGCTTCATTATAGACTACCCGCGTAATGTCACATTATGTCCATTATTCTAATTATCGGAACATTTATTTGAATGTTTATCGGAATACTTATTTGTTTGAGATGTTGATTAACGTGTCCGTGTACGACGAATGTTGCCATACAACAATGCCCTTACCCTCAACGCACAAATTGTGCAGAGAAACCAAAAATTGCTAATTCAAAGAAAAGTAAAACTGTTAACACTTAAAATTTATACTGATTAATTTTTATATTTCATTAAAATGTAGTACTCACTCGCATCCCATACATAACACATGCACCCATCATTATACTGAGTGTAGTCCAAGAAGATGTCCGCCATTTAAATAAGAGCCGCTTTAATAGAAAAGACTTGCGTATTTCTAGGCCCAAAGCGCCTCAGACATCAGCAGCTATAGCTCCGGATATATACAGCGCCATCATTTTCAGTTCTGCCACCTTTCGCTTTCACGCCTGATGATGCATGTAAAGTAGATATGATTTTTAATAATTTATATGTAAATAATGGACCGCCCGCCCGCATGGGTTTTGGAAAAAGGTCCGGACGGGAAACTATTATCCCATTTGGAATGGCCTTAGGGTGGTGCGGGATGTCGGGGATCTGAGGCAGATCATTTATTGAGAGCAAAGAGTTGGCCATATTTGCACAGCAGGAAATTCATTCAATGGTTAAATGTATATGTATTATTATGTGAGAACTGACACGCTCACATAGTTAGATACATGTACGCGGATTGTGGGATCGATAATTGCGCAGCGGGAAATTCATACAGTGGTTAAAATAAGACTATGAAGTAATGTGATATGACATCAGACACGCCCACATAAATAGACACGCCCATTTTGGGACCTTTGGCCGCACCAACCGCACCGTGTGCGCCGGGCCTGGCAGACAATACGAAGCTAAGAAACAAGACACAAACAATGCCCAGTGATATATTATATTATTGCATTTTATCCGCTGAAGTGTTTCTGAACTGTATTATGGCATTTTATCCACTGAAGTGTTTCTCTCAATTGGCTCAAACTACAACGTGAATCTTTCATTCTCATCAGTACTCATTTTCAAATCTATACACTGTGAAGCTTGAAGCCTCCATTTCCAATCTGACAGTAAGATAAATTTACCATGTGCGAATCCTGTATCCATGCTGCAAACTATGATTACCCTTAATGGCACTATGGAAACTTTAATTAAAACTCTTAATGGTGCAGTCCAAAGTAATATCTTTGATTCCAATTAGCAATACATCAATAGCATTTATGTATCATTTACAGCTTTCGAATGGAAGGATAGATGCAAGTTCAGTAGGGAGCAAAATGAGTGTCAGCAGAGCGAGCTGAGGAGGCAGAAAGAGGGTTGACAGAGGATAAACAGAAAGAAGAGGATAGAGAGAGACAAGGGACAAAGTTTGTTTTGGTAAGCAATGTCTCTTTAGTTTGAATTAACTACTATTAACTCCTATAGGAGAATGGCATCGATTTGCTGAGCATCAAGTCCCCCAACATATTTAAATGTTACATTCTAATTTTTTTTGGAAGTCTAATTGTGCATGCGTGTACTTTTAGCCATTTTGTCCTCAGAAAAAATAATTTTGTTCAAGAATTAATTTCCAAAAAAATTGCATGAAGTATCCTCAAGAAGGATAATGTCAAGACCTGACCAGAAAACATGGGCAAGGATCTTGTCCATCTTCATAAAGAACTTGGTCAGGATTATATTTCTTGTTTCCTGGGTAGAGCTTACCTCATCATCTTAACTACTATAACTTGGCCAAAATACAGAAACGTTACAGAAACGTTGAGAGCAAACAGCCGTATAGAATAAAAGGACCCCCCTCCCCCCCTCTCTATATCCGCTCCTGAAATTTACTCCACCGACGCGTAGAGCAAAGGAACCGAATGTGGAACGCACCCCTATTAAGGAACACTAAATCTCATTAAAGAATTTAATCATCATTATGGGTTTACTGTTTTAAGATCATATGCAAATCGATGAATCTAATTGACAGATGTTTTACTAGTCTGTTTCTACTAGCCCTAGACTACATATATACATTCAACGCTGATGTCGAGCATAATAAAAATTTCCACTAGCATTTGGCAAGCTAGGTGTGCAGGCACTGTGCTCCTTTGCGAGCCCCTGTTTTCATTATTGCTTCGCAGGGTTTCTTTGTGCGCTCTAATGCAGCCTTTTCCTCTAGAGCTGCCTTTCTTTTTCTGCGTCGCTCCTCTTTCTCAGCTATCTCTCTCCTCTTCATATCCTCAGCAGCCTTAAATTCATCAATCCATTGTGCTGAAGTCATGCACTGAGCTGAACCCTTCAAACGCTTAAAAGTAGGAGTAGTATTGTCCTGCGGATCCAAGCTTTCTCCATCTGAATCATCAGTGGTGCTTCCAGAACTTTGTGGAGAGGTTGGTTCAGCATGTTGCACCTGCTCAGGACGTACTGCACATGCAGCCACATACATGGAGTGGTACTGAATTGACAATTTCAGACGTAACTGCAGATCTTCTTCTGTTGTCATTGCCACAGCCTCAATATCTACACGCCTCTTCACCTCTTGTGCCACACCATCCTCTATAAAGCTTACAATGGTGACTTTATCAGAAAGTGCTGCCCCCGACACACCACATGAAGCCATGATTGCATCATGGGGTCCAACTGTATCTTCAGGAAGAGCATCTACCCCACGTAGAGGAGACAGGCCTGTCTTTTGGAATGCAGACATGATGTTCTCTCTTGTAAATGACCGATGATAGGCATCATTGATTATCATTGGAACATCGTGTGGTAGAATAAGATGTGATACTGAATGTTTGGTCATTGCAGCAGAAGAAAGCATCTTTAGTGGACCAAACACTCCTACATCCAGAGGTTGTACCAGATGGCTGGTGTGGGAAGGCATGAGTACAATGTCAAGCTTGTTGGCAATAGCTAATTGTGCAGCATATAGGGAAATGTGTGACTCGTGGCCATCAACAATGAGCAGCTTGTATCCCCGTGTCTCAGGAGCTGGTAACATATCAATGAGAATGTTTGAGGATCTCATGGTAGATGCTCCGTTCAATCCAGCCACTGGCACTGTAGGCAAGCCCACAGTTTGGATCAAAGTTATGAGTTGCTCTGGCCATTTCATGCGACACTGATTTTCCCTGGAAGATAAATGTAGGGGGCAGAGCTGTACCATCGGATACAATGGCAGCAACCATCGTAATATGAACTCCACGCTCCTCATAGATGCCTGTGAGTTTGTGAACACGCTTGGTTCCACAAACTACAGCCACACGCTTCTGGGTTGGGTCAAGCACAATCTGGGTTTCATCAAGATTGATGAAGTCTCTAGATGGGTCAAGGCCATGTTCTGCCACTCGCTCGTGAATGAGCTGAAAAAAAGCACGTAGGCGGGAGTCGCTACCAGAGGTTGCACGGCTGCGTGATAGGTTGCGTGGTATACGCAAGGAGATCGGAGTGCCTGACTCTACAGCTCTCTTTCGAAATCCGTCCCACCAGTGTTTAGTCGGAAGCCCATCTTCACCCTTAAACGTACAGCCTTCCTCCTCAGCTAGTGCCTTTGCAGCTTCGAACACCTCTTCTTTCGCCATCCCCACACCCCTTAAGTTCATGAATACGATGGCTTTAATCAGGCCTGCCTCGGCCGCTCGTGACAATATCGGTTTTGCCCCTACCCGCCCGTCATCTATAGCTACTTCACCAGTCGTCAAGCGATACAGAGTCGATGTGCTCATTCCGCTTGCGGACGCAATTACACGGAATGAGCCTTTTTTGGTCTTGTAGGCTTCAATAGCCATCCTAGCGACCTCAGGAGAATAGCCTTTACGCTTATCGGCCATAAGTAGACTATAGGCTGTACCATGTAGCTGATAGACGATAGAGATATCATTTTTAAGCAGGCCCCCCCTCTCCCAAGCAAACCCATTGCGGCTGAGTGTTTATATAACAACCCTTTGATGTGGTTGTTCCTTATTCGGTACCTTTCCCATACATTGAGGTATGTTTGCCGAAACGTGAGATTTTGGTACCAGGATTCGTACAACATTTGCTACGGTTACTATGGTTGTAATCTACGTTAAATTCTCTATCCAACAGTGTTTAAATTATCTCTCTAGCATGCATAGTTTGTCTGCATCAGTCAAGGAAAGTTGGGTGTTCCTTAATAGGTTCCTTTGCTCTATATATGTTGCTCTATGACGTCACACATAGGTTGCAAATACATAATCAACAATAACTAATCAGCACGTGAGCTGAGCAATAGCTACTAAGGTTAGAAGATTGGTACACCTACACGTACGTATAAAGTACCCCATTATTTGAAGTAACCTGTGGTACCCCCGTTTATTTCCCGCTACGCCGACTGGTGACGTGCTGCTTTTATAACGGACTTGGCAAAGCTGTGCGTGGTTTATAAGGTAACGCTCGTTGGACCATATGTTATGTGTTTGAACTGCGTGATGTGGTTTTTGTAAAGTGGTAACCGTAGCTGCAGCTTATGAGCTGTTCTATTTCTGTTTCGTATTGGAGGTCCAGCCGGTCTTGTGTTTCCGTTGATTTTTATTTTTTCTTAACAGGCCACAGTACTATATCTGATATCCTTACTGCAACTGTGTATTAAGTGGAGCACTTTGTGTTCAACCTCTCATTAATGAATGGGGGGGGGGGGGGGGGGGGGGGGGGGGGGGGGGGGGGGAACGCATAATTGCAATTCTAATTGATACGCATTGCATAATTGTTTAATAATTTATCTTAACAGTTCCAAATGGTACTTTAATTTTGTGTTGACAGATTGACTTTTCCTGGAATGTGAGAAAAAGTGCATAATATGCATCAGTGTTCTGAATGTGGAAAGGCATTTGGAAGTAGTGGCACTCTGAAGCTACACAAGCTTGTCCATACACAAGAAAAGAATTTTCAGTGCTCTGAATGTGGAAAGGCATTTGCACAGAGTGGACATCTGAAGAGCCACAATGCTTGTCCATACACAAGAGAAGAATTTTCAGTGCTCTGAATGTGGGAAGGCATTTGCACAGAGTGGGCGATCTGAAGAGGCACATGCTTGTTCATACACAACACAAGAATTTTCAATGCTCTGAATGTGGAAAGGTATTTGGACGTGGTAGCGCTTTGACGATACACAAGCGTGTCCATACACAAGAAAAGAATTTTCAGTGCTCTGAATGTGGAAAGGCATTTGCACAGAGTGGGCATCTGAAGAGGCACATGCTTGTTCATACACAACACAAGAATTTTCAATGCTCTGAATGTGGAAAGGTATTTGGACGTGGTAGCGCTTTGACGATACACAAGCGTGTCCATACACAAGAAAAGAATTTTCAGTGCTCTGAATGTGGGAAGCTGTTTGCACGGAGTGGATGTCTGAAGAACCACATGCTTGTCCATACACAAGAGAAGAATTTTCGGTGCTCTGAATGTGGAAAGGCATTTAGAGGAAGAGTTAATCTGAATAAACACATGCTTGTCCATACACAAGAGAAGAGTTTTCAGTGCTCTGAATGTGGGAAGGCATTTGCACAGAGTGGATATCTGAATAAACACATGCTTGTCCATACACAAGAAAAGGATTTTCAGTGTTCTGAATGTGGGAAGACATTTGGACGAGGGGGACATCTGAAGAGACACATGCTTGTCCATACGCAAGAGAAGAATTTCCAGTGCTCTGAATGTGGGAAGGCATTTGGACGAAGGGATCATCTGAAGAAACACATGCTTGTCCATACAATAGTGAGGGGATTTGAATGTAAAAAGTGTCACAAACCATTTGTATGGAGGTCATCTCTCTTGTACCATATGAGAAGCCATAGTGGGGGCAAAGCCTTGATGTGTTTTTGTGGGAAAGTATTCCAAAACAAATTCTCACTCCAATGTCATGCCAGAAAGCATAGTGGAGAGAACCTAAGATGTCCAAACAAAGGATGTGACAAGAAGTATCTGTACAAGTCCAGTTTGATGATCCACCTCAGACGTGGCTGTGCGTTCCAACAGTGAGATTCATCCCTCTACAACAAAGGACGGTTAGGTCCACCTCATTGACCCATCCATTTGTACTAGTGTATGCCACACATTTGTGTAATGTTTTTCCAGTTGCATATTCATTTCTACAGCAGCAACTAACTTTCACTGCATCTCCATACAGTATGCATATGCCATTCATTTTTGTAAGGTTTTTGTCACAATGTGTTGCAATCGTCATAACCCCTCTCAAACGTTCCCACCCCCCTTACCACACACACTAACACATACAGCATCTTGGCCCCAGGCTCTCTGATGAATTACATTTCATCACCGATACACTCGAATACATGCTTTAGGGAGGAGTGCTAGTGATCAGTACATGCCCTGCCTGACTAGCAAGCAACCTATTGAAAACCAATGCAGGCCTTCTGGCAACTCAACAAAACATCACTAAGCCTGTTGTGGTGGGTGACCACGTCACCTCCATACTTACAGCCTATCCAGAAATTGCCCATACATACATGTAGCTGGCCATCTTGCTTTTATTTGCAATAGACCCTTCCCTTTAAGAAGAACTCCGGATGTGACATCACTAATCAACGTACTTCACGAATTGGGTTAAGTATACGTTAATGAGTGATGTCACGTCCGGAGTTCTTAAAGGGAAGGGTCTATTGAATTGTAAACAGGTTTATGCATATAGTTACATGCACAAGTATACACACACACACACACACACACACACACACACACACACAAATTGACAATACTTTCGGAGACGGGCATTCAGATAATGGACTTGCTGTCCATTTAATGACCGGCGTACAGGTGGGATGGATGACACATTAGTTAGTTAGCCATTCATCCATCCCCCTGTACGATCGTCATTAAATATGGAATAGCCTAATGCATTTGGGTTCGAACAAAAAGAGGGGATGAACTAAAAGTCACTAAAGTTGTAATAATTTAAGATCCCATTGCTTTTTATGTCCATGTATAGAATGACAAAGAATGTCATCGGTAATAAAAGCTATTAATAGTTTATTGATAATAACTAACTAGTCCAAGGTGATTCATCAAAGAAAGCGATACCATTTGATACATGTAGTTATTTATAGTAACGAACAGAACACAGTTTTTGTAGTTTATGTTCATAAATGTTCATTCACTGTGATATGAGTACATACCGCACTCTGCAGTAAAATGGAAAATGGCCTTTCAATTGCCCTATGAATGAAGGTGAATGGATTAACAGGTGATAGGGTGCTACACATGCTCGATTATGCAGTCAAACCTAATGGCAGCACAACAAAGAAAAAGCCTCTACTTCCCTGTTCCCGTCTCGCCTCTCTACTTGCCATCGGCCAGGCTATTCCCAAACCCAACATGCTGGGTGACATCTATGGCCACCTCAACATGTCACTGGTGAGGTCAGTGGCTAGGGCCATCATGGGGAGAGAAAATGTCCGGATAGGTTAGTAGAACTGTAGGTTTGTTAGTGTCATCTAATGTAAGTTAGTTATCCTTATTATTATTAAAATAATGTAATTGTGTTTATCCTGCTGTAACTGTATTCAAAAATAATAATAATATGTATTTTTAATCTTCTTACGCCAGACTCCAGTCTGTGACATTCTGATCCCTGGGAGGAATGGGGACCACAAGCTCCCTACAAAATGTATCTCACATGCTCGACAGTGGATATACTTGTCATGCCCCCTCCCTATCAGATAAACCCAAGTGAGATAGAGAATAGGCTGTGACTAACCACATCCACCCGATACACATGAAAATAACTACAGGGCTAGGGAAAGCAAATCAGTGGCATCCATCATGGTACAGGGCTGATTTGAAGACAACAGAACCTCTCATTGCTATTCAACATCACTTTCAACAGAAGACAATGATTTTGTGACTACTGGTGATTTAAAGCAGCCTGAAAAAGAACTAATCTGGATTGAAAGCAAGTAACAATGATGATACACGACTAGAAACCTTGTACTGTGTTCAAAGATCTTTGCACACAATAAATGTACTACACTTTATGAGTGCACTTTTAAAGTTTCTTGCGTGTTATGGATGGATAACCTTTTCATCACAATTTGGTTGGTACATGTTCATGCAATTTGGTCTTCATGAAGGTGCTCATAAATCACCTTAAGCAGACAGGTTCAGAGAGAACTCAGAATCAAGTGACAATTTAATTAACATATTTATGCATGTGAATATATTGTATTTCCATACAGATTCATGTGACAAAGAAGGTACCATCAGTGCGGCCTGCCATGTGGCTGTCACAGGCAGGAGAAAAGGTGTCAAATAGGTAGGAGTTGGTTCAAAATAGATACCCATGTAGAAGGGTCCTACCGCTATTGATTTGTTTTGTTCGTTAATTTTTGCTTTATCCGTTATGGAGATACAAGTATGCAAAGTAATTGCATATTTCCCGGGCGTTACGCGCCATTAACGTATTACGACTGGCTTCGAGGATCCTGGTAATACGTTAATGGCGCGTAACGCCCGGGAAATATGCAATTACTTTGCACACTTGTATCTCCATAATGGATAAAGCAAAAATTAACGAATAGAACAAATCAATAGCGGTAGGACCCTTCTACATAGGTACCTATTTTGAACCGATTTGGACACTCCTACCTGAAGATGTGGCCGTTTGAACCCTACGGGGTATCGGACCTTGTAACCTCGGTACCCCGCATGTGTAAGACATGTCCAGCAATTTCGGACATCCATACACGTCTGTACATTGAAAACGCATGTAAAGTATTTGATTGTTTTTAAACATTAACGCAGTTGGATTAATTTTTAAAATATAAATAATGCATTGTTTTATTTTTCGCTTTCATTTTGCGAGCAGGAGAATCAACAACAAAATTAATTACTTATTGCAATTACGTAGTAATATTATTTAGAAGTCAATAATGTTTAATAACATCAAATGGTGGGCGCGCCGTGCCTGTGTAAGTGGGAGGAGCGTGTCGTTGCTAGTAATGTGCCCTTGGTTCAATACATTTGAATATTTCTTTCATCGGCGTGAACGTGCGCTCGGCGTTACCTATTTTCTACGACTGCGTACGTTAACGGTCCGTTCCTACATCTTGATACCTCAAGTATGCCACATGCTCTTTTTGCTGGGGTGCACATTAGGAAGATTCACTTTAGCTGATGCTGTACCCAGGGCAAGAATGGGTTATATATCTCTAGCTGCTGGTTAGTTGTGTTGTCTGGGTGTGGTCTGTACCCTGAGCAAGATTGGGTTAAATCTATCTACTTGTGTTGCCTGGGTGTGGCCAGTACCGTGGGCAAGAATGGGTTAAATATCTCTTGCTGCTAGTTAGTTGTGTTGTTTGGGTGTGGTCTGTACCCTGGGCAAGACTCCACCTATCTTGTGAAGAAGTAAGTATAATATATAATATGTATTTCCAACTAACATTTCATTGTCATGCTCATCAAATAAATTATGAATTAGTTACTCCTGTCATTGTCATTTCTCACAAAGATATCAGAATACTAAAAGCCTGCTAAAAGCCGTTAGCCCTCCCACTCCATCCCCATACTTCTGCCTACACATAATCAGCAGTATAAAAATAGCAGCAGACATTTATAGTGCATGGTAATATTTTGAACAAAGACATCACTTCTCATATAGAGATCAGAATGCTTCCCACCCCACATCCTCCTGGCCTCCCCTCTCATATATTACCTGTAGGAAATATCAAACCATATATGTTTTCTATGCATCTGATTCTGTGTACTATGCAGGGATGAACTCATATGGTTTATGTGATGAGCCCTGCTGCACATATGTCAGTTATCATTGTTCCTGCATCATCTATTGGCGAATCCTTTGTATAAGATCCTGCAGGTGGTCTCCTTTAGAACCTCTGTTATTTTGTCCTGACCACATCAGCTGGTATTCTTTTGTAAAGGTCATGGTCTTCCACAACTTGTAATGAATAGGAAACATGTTTCTAAAGGGGTGGAATTCAGATACAGCTAGCCCGGGAAAAGGCATGCATTTTGTTTTGCTTACATTGCTCTTTAAAGCAAGAGCTAGTCAAGAAGTCTTGTAGGTGGTTAAATATCTGTAGAAATCGTTCATGAATTGTTACAGCACTGTCAAAGACTGTCATATACAGTGAATACTCATTGCCAATAGATACGTCTTCGGTATATCGGGAAGCAACTTCAAGTACCAACAAGTAATGTTGGAAAGATCAGAACGACGTTCAAAACAAGGGGGATAGTGAGACAGGTCTTTGGCACTAGGAAAATAAAAAAGTACATTATGATTTGGAATTTGCTAGCTCCACAAGCGTATGAACAATACGTATTTGTCAGTATAGCATGTCATGGAATAGCCAAGTGACAAAATCTTAAAAACGCACAGTGTGTTTTCAGTACAAATGGCTTAATCGTTTAGAGTTAGACAACTGCCATAGAATGCATTAAGTAGCACACACATCAAGCTTCAAAAAACATTCAAAAAAAGTTACACTTGTCATACTTTTTTCTGTGACAATTAAATTGTACGCATAATGCATTTTTAAGAACCACATCCTGTTTTTTGCATCGTGTAACCAAGAGCGTGATAAAAAAAATGGATTGTCAATTGGTAAATTAAGCATGGTAGACACATCAAACAACAGTAGAGAAATGGATGACAAACACTTGCATTTCTATTTATAATATAAATTTTCAAATATTGGTCCTACGCGTAGGACTTGGCTCAGGAGATTAAAGGTTAAGAACTTTCCTTTTACTTTCACCAGTTAACCTTCAATCTCCAGACGTCCTACGCGTAGGACGCTAGTAAAAATGAATGTTTTGGGCAAACGATACACGCAAAAATAAAAATTAAAATTCCACAGTCTGTAGTAGTAGTTTTTACAAAAGAAAACAGTACAACTTCCTTAATCTCTGTGAGTAATCAAGATATACAGCGAAAGTAAAAGAGATTAAAGCGGGTTGTTTGAAAAATGGCGAATTAACTTCAATCAGCAACAAGTGTTGTCAGGAACATAATGAAGACCTACGGAAAGAAGGCAGTTGTAAGGGAAGTCTTTGGCATTTCACACAGTAAAAAGTGTGCGGTGGAGTGGAAAGGTGGGGGCTCCGTGACAGAAGTTACGAGAGATCTTCGTTTGCCGTATGCCTTTGGGCAGCGAAATGCCTCAGGACCTGCAAAAGGAAAGAGAAGACTCCATGAAGTACTTCTGAATGATTATGAAGCCCATTTGCTAGCAATTTATGATATTTAAAATGATACCACGGAATCTTGCACAGAAAAGAAGTTTGATAACAGTGGCGAATGTCGTTGCGATCGAGCGGTATACAAGCAGTATAAATTATTGTGCTGACTAGCGTACAATGATTAAAAATTGATGAACTAATTCTATGGTTGTCTCACAAATCGTCATCAATAAGGTCTAACTCTAGAATGCATGAAGTAGCAGGCACATTAAGCTTCATAAAACATTCATAAAAAGTTATGGTTATCATACCTTTTACTGTGACAATGAAATATTTTGCAAAATACATTTTTAAGAACCACATCTTTTTGTTTACATAATATAGACCAAGGGGATGAGGTAAAAATAAATTGACAATTGCTAAATCAATCATGAAGTCACATAAGACAACAGTAAAAAAATGGATATTAGAAAAATTCATTTCAATTTAGAATAAATGTTGCAAGTTTGGTCCTACGCGTAGGACCTGGCCCTGGAGATTAAAGGTTAAGGATGTCCGTCCACTCATGACATGAAGTATTTGCGTCAGACTTCCATTATTCTTCTTCTTTTGAAGCGCTTCTCGAGAACTGGTTCCGCATGGTGATCCGATGACTCCATTTGTTGTAAATTTGAAAAGACACTTTAAATTGAATGGCCAATGAACTATGCTAGCACACGAATATAAGTAGCGTTCTAATCGAAGAATCTTTATGTACATGTAATATATCCGGTGTGAATCAATGCGTACTGAATGGAGTATTAAACTACAGTGTAAGACAAAAGGATTATCCACGCTTGTATAATAGTGAACGGTACCGGTATCTCTCTAGCTTGCATGTTTAATGAATTACTTGTATCAGAGTAGTCAGATCCTGAGTACTGCCTAGTAGGGAGACACAATGGAACGAGCCAAATTATGGGTTTCCTATGGTTACGTCGTAATCCCTCCTTTCCATTGTCCGATGATTTTGGTTGTCTCGACTTGTAATAGCAATGGCATAGCTAGGGTACGGCCCCTGGCAGGGTTTAGGTACTAACAACAGAGATCGGATTAACTATAATACTCACCCGCCGAAGTAAGAACTGGTAGTAACGGAATAACCATCTCTATTTCGAGTCGGTACTCCAGCTCAATTAAGGCATCAGCAACGAATTAATGGTGGCGTGCTGTACCATAAATATATAATATCAGTAATCTTGGTGACTCCACCACCGGGCAGTGAGTTGTATGTGCTGAGAAGGAAACCATGCACCATCGACACGCAATCGGCACATATAAACAAGCGTATCTCAGACTCTTCGCTGAGATATTGTGGTACAACTTTGAAGGCACAACCTATAACACGCGATCGCGCAAGAGTTGCCTTGTACTGTATTTCGCGTTTGTGAGAATTATGCGTTGATGCGTGTGGTGCACTGTGGCGTTCTAGCAGCTAGGGCTTCCCTATTCATATGGATCGTACATGCGGTGGGAAGTTGCTTGCACACTTCGTGTTTCGATCAAAATCCTACGTACGCGTGATCACAGAGAAGGCTGCATATAGCTTTCAGTTACTGTGTAACGTATAACCTATACCTTGCGTAAAATACTGTCAAAAAAACCTAGTCTCGCTGTCTGGTGATGGCTGTTGCTGAGTGTTAACTCATATTATAGCAATATAGCTTATCGTAACAAAACGTACCAAGCTAGGAAACATCGTTCCAACATACACACGACCAGGGTCGTGCATGTATGCTGCCATGTCTGAGAGTTGGCCGGGTAGTGGTATAGTAGTATCGTACAAGAAGCAAGGCTTTGAGGAGTGCTTGGGCAACGTTATGACGTTTAATTCATTATTAATAATTTATGGCTTGAATGGGTACTAGAATTCACATACTTGAATCTAGATATAGACGTGCACATGGGGTAGATATGCTATTTGCACATACAAATATGCAAATAGCTTTGGCTTCAGAATCCACTTTATAATCTTCAATACATCGTCCATGCACGCGGTAAAATAGGAAAGGGAAAATAGTGATCAAAAGTATGCCAGCAATTAAATGTATGCAGTAAAACAAAACCCCGTTTTGAAATTGATTGGGGCAAATTTTTACAGAACAGAAGATATACAAACAATGTGTTATTTGTCCCTGTATCATACTTAGGTTTATAAACTTTACTACAAGTCTTTGGTACTAAACTGTGCGCGATTGATAGATTTTACCCATAGACTCCATGTACAATAATTTTATTACGCGTATTACGGAATTCAAATAATTCATGTCCGCAATTGCTGGCCATTACACAAAAATAGATTTCCACATATAGTAATGGTGTGGTATGTTGTGTTAAAAATAGGAGCCCGATAGCGTTAATATTTCGGAAGATATATCGATTTAAATTTTATGTTATAAAATAAAATCCACAAGACCCATTATCGTATAGAACGTTCCATATATAATAGGTATTACTGATAGTCAATGTTGCAGTTCAGAATGTACCACTGTATCAGAGATTTCAGACTATAATGGACTATGATGAAAATGACATTACTATAGGCTGAAAACGTATTTAATTATCCGAGTGTTACATGTACTCCCAATATTTTGGCATTGACAAATAATGTAAATTCAGGTAGCTACGAATGGGGGATAAATTACAATATTCAGCTGGATATTTGGTCATAAACTTGGCCCTTCCCATCTCATATAGTGTTCATGAGGCTGGTCCTTCACATGCTACTAGTTATGAGGCTGGTCCTTCACAGTCCACTAGATATGAGGCGGTCCTTCATGTGTCACTAGTTCTGAGGCTGGAGGCTGGACCAACACAGTCCACTAGTTATGAGGCTGGTCCTTCATGTGTCACTAGTTATGAGGCTGGAGGCTGGACCAACACAGTCCACTAGCTATGAGGCTGGTCCTTCATGTGTCACTAGTTCTGAGGCTGGAGGCTGGACCAACACAGTCCACTAGTTATGAGGCTGGTCCTTCATGTGTCACTAGTTATGAGGCTGGAGGCTGGACCAACACAGTCCACTAGCTATGAGGCTGGTCCTTCATGTGTCACTAGTTATGAGGCTGGTCCTTCATGTGTCACTAGTTATGAGGCTGGTCCTTTACATATCACTAGTTATGAGGCTGGTCCAACGCAGTCCACTAGTTATGAGGCTGGTCCTTCACAGTCCAATAGTTATGAGGCTGGTTCTTAACAGTCCACTGCCTAGTTATGAGGCTGGTCCTTCACGTGCCACTAGTAATGTGGCTGGTCCTTCACAATGTTCACAACTAGTCACCAGACATGTTGAAGGAATCTTTGATTTGGGTACCATTATTAAAGCAGCAGGAGGCTCATGGTGGGGGGGGGGGGGGGGTATTTGAGGTCAGTGGCTTGGTGTTCCAATACTTCCTCCTCCTCCCCACTCACCATAATATGGGGACGGGTGGTGTTCCTCCACCTCCTCCCTTATTTCCCTCCTTCCCTCTTAATGCTACTTCAATATGCAACACACAAAAAGCCTATCTCCTCCTATCTCCCCTCTCTCCCACTCCCAAATGACACACCCATGTCTTCACACTCAACAACCTAGTCTTGGTGGCCGCTGTAAATGCAGACGCGTTCGGGCCGCGGGGCGCTCCTATGGACTTGTTACGGTAACTCCTTATTTAACGGGACGACGTTGTCACGACTGCTCATGGTCTAATAACACTAAGCCTTCGCTCCCAGAATTAGGTTGTTGTAGAGGGGAGGGTTCCATGTCAACGAGTAGGATGACTCGGTGTAATCCATCCGCAGCTGTTGGGAATCAGGGTCTGGGTACGAGACTACCCATGGATAGGAAGTCAAACGCAAACGGTAGCACCTTATGCTGTTTCTCACGAGCTGGGTCTGGGTAGGAGACAGGTCGGCACTGCTCCAGACCATTATTCCGTTTCAGATGAGCACTGTTCATTATATTGATAAAGACGACGATATTTCTTGTTTTTCAATATTTTGCGACGTGCTGGATCAGAGATAATATTATCTCTGGCTGCATTTTGGTTACAAATTGAATTCAATCACGTGCAACATTGACATTTGAGCCCAAAGTACCTTCCTTTTATAAATAGAAATACGAGTAATTAAATTGTGGAAATATACACTGACCCTGGTGCTGAACCTGGGAGCAAAAGGATTGTGTAAAATCTTTTGCATGTGGAAAGTTTTTCAAACCTGATGAATGGAAATGTGGATTTGTTTTGAAAGCACTCCAGAATCTTTTCAAGATTATTTATAAACCACAGCGGATTTGTTGGTGAACAAGGATGTTTTTACAGACATTATGATGTGTCCTCGAGATTCGGGAGGGAAAACAAGTTACAGGTAAAGAAAAGAAAAGAGATATTGCAATATGCATCCCAGATATCTGCGGTGCTCCGTCGGCATGGTAACAGTGCCTTTCCACATGTACATGTACAGTAGCTCTTGAACGCTCAACCTATTTCTCTGGTCATCTTACGACTGCTCATAGAGAGTTCCAAAAATGATTAGCCAAAGAGTTCGCTTTTGGACCGTGCACGCACGCTGCCTGCACGCCTGGTGAGACAGTCGCTACATTCGTACATGAGCAATGACTAAGATACATCTGCGCATGTGCATGGAATTAGCCCATGCATGCAGTAATGAGGTTGTCCAAAGAAGATAGATAGTAATCACTATGGATTTCATATAAGCAGTAGTGTTTTAATAAACCATTTGTTCCTCTTACACAGATAATCAAATCGTATATTTGGAGGCTGCTTGTGCAATAGACGCACACAAAAGAGATGGGTGATGCAAATAAGAAGACTGAGCACTATTGAAGTAGAACTACACTCAAGGCATTTCGCTTTTCAATCAGCATGCATACATGTCACACAAGAATTTCTTGAGAGCTTGTCAACTGATGCTGCATGCTACATGTACGTGTATGCACAGGTGGAGCTCCAGGATTTACTGCACAACAAACTACGTGCACATTTTCGCGCTCGTTTCGCGCCAATGATTTGGGCAAATTGCGCTCCGCTCAATGTATGGGGAGGCGGGGATTATTACATTGGCGCGAATCAAGCGGGAAAACGTGCACGTAGTTTATTCAACTGTATCTCCGTAACAGATGGCATAATAATTAACGAACAGAACAAATCGATAGGTATAGGACCTCTCTATCTACATACCGAATTTGAAGCGATTTGATTACTCCTGCCGAAAGTTATGACGGGTTCATACCTTGTGGGGTATCGGACGTTGCAATACAGGCACGGAGCAAGTGCAAGACCCCAAAAATTATTTTACCGTAGAGACATGGTGTAGTATGAAGTGTTGAAAATAGGAAGTCAATGGCGTGTACCGTTCGGAAGTTATATCAGTTTTATATGAACAAAATTTTATATCGTTTTATATAAATACACTAGGTCCCTTTTCGCGGGCACTGTCCCATATTATTATTATTTTTGAATACAGTTACAGCAGGATAAACACAATTACATTATTTTAATAATAATAAGGATAACTAACTTACATTAGATGCCGCTAACAAACCTACAGTTCTACTAACCTATCCGGACATTTTCTCTCCCCATGATGGCCCTAGCCACTGACCTCATCAGTGACATGCTGAGGTGGCCATAGATGTCACCCAGCATTTTGGGTTTGGGAATGGCCTGGCCAATGGCAAGTAGAGAGGCGAGACGGGAACAGGGAAGTAGAGGCTTTTTCTTTGTTGTGCTGCCATTAGGTTTGACTGCATAATCGAGCATGTGTAGCACCCTATCACCTGTTAATCCATTCACCTTCATTCATAGGGCAATTGAAAGGCCATTTTTCATTTTACTGCAGAGTGCGGTATGTACTCATATCACAGTGAATGAACATTTATGAACATAAACTACAAAAACTGTGTTCTGTTTGTTACTATAAATAACTACATGTATCAAATGGTATCGCTTTCTTTGATGAATCACCTTGGACTAGTTAGTTATTATCAATAAACTATTAATAGCTTTTATTACCGATGACATTCTTTGTCATTCTATACATGGACATAAAAAGCAATGGGATCTTAAATTATTACAACTTTAGTGACTTTTAGTTCATCCCCTCTTTTTGTTCGAACCCAAATGCATTAGGCTATTCCATATTTAATGACGATCGTACAGGGGGATGGATGAATGGCTAACTAACTAATGTGTCATCCATCCCACCTGTACGCCGGTCATTAAATGGACAGCAAGTCCATTATCTGAATGCCCCGTCTCCGAAAGTATTGTCAATTTGTGTGTGTGTGTGTGTGTGTGTGTGTGTGTGTGTGTGTGTGTGTGTATACTTGTGCATGTAACTATATGCATAAACCTGTTCACAATTCAATAGACCCTTCCCTTTAAGAACTCCGGACGTGACATCACTCATTAACGTATACTTAACCCAATTCGTGAAGTACGTTGATTAGTAATGTCACATCCGGAGTTCTTCTTAAAGGGAAGGGTCTATTGCAAATAAAAGCAAGATGGCCAGCTACATGTATGTATGGGCAATTTCTGGATAGGCTGTAAGTATGGAGGTGACGTAGTCACCCACCACAACAGGCTTAGTGATGTTTTGTTGAGTTGCCAGAAGGCCTGCATTGGTTTTCAATAGGTTGCTTGCTAGTCAGGCAGGGCATGTACTGATCACTAGCACTCCTCCCTAAAGCATGTATTCGAGTGTATCGGTGATGAAATGTAATTCATCAGAGAGCCTGGGGCCAAGATGCTGTATGTGTTAGTGTGTGTGGTAAGGGGGGTGGGAACGTTTGAGAGGGGTTATGACGATTGCAACACATTGTGACAAAAACCTTACAAAAATGAATGGCATATGCATACTGTATGGAGATGCAGTGAAAGTTAGTTGCTGCTGTAGAAATGAATATGCAACTGGAAAAACATTACACAAATGTGTGGCTTACACTAGTACAAATGGATGGGTCAATGAGGTGGACCTAACCGTCCTTTGTTGCAGAGTGATGAATCTCACTGTTGGAATGCACAGCCACGTCTGAGGTGGATCATCAAACTGGACTTGTACAGATACTTCTTGTCACATCCTTTGTTTGGACATCTTAAGTTCTCTCCACTATGCTTTCTGGCATGACATTGGAGTGAGAATTTGTTTTGGAATACTTTCCCACAAAAACACATCAAGGCTTTGCCCCCACTATGGCTTCTCATATGGTACAAGAGAGATGACCTCCATACAAATGGTTTGTGACACTTTTTACATTCAAATCCCCTCACTTTTGTATGGACAAGCATGTGTTTATTCAGATTGCCCTTTCGTCCAAATGCCTTCCCACATTCAGAGCACTGGAAATTCTTCTCTTGTGTATGGACAAGCATGTGACTCTTCAGATTTCCCCTTCGTCCAAATGTCTTCCCACATTCAGAACACTGAAAATCCTTTTCTTGTGTATGGACAAGCATGTGTTTATTCAGATATCCACTCTGTGCAAATGCCTTCCCACATTCAGAGCACTGAAAATTCTTTTCTTGTGTATGGACACGCTTGTGTATCGTCAAAGCGCTACCACGTCCAAATACCTTTCCACATTCAGAGCATTGAAAATTCTTCTGTTGTGTATGAACAGGCATGTGCCTCTTCAGATGCCCACTCTGTGCAAATGCCTTCCCACATTCAGAGCACTGAAAATTCTTTTCTTGTGTATGGACACGCTTGTGTATCGTCAAAGCGCTACCACGTCCAAATACCTTTCCACATTCAGAGCATTGAAAATTCTTCTGTTGTGTATGAACAAGCATGTGCCTCTTCAGATGCCCACTCTGTGCAAATGCCTTTCCACATTCAGAGCATTGGAAATTCTTTTTTCGTGTATGGACAAGCATGTGGTTATTCAGATTGCCCCTTCGTCCAAATGCCTTCCCACATTCAGAGCAGTGAAAATTCTTTTCTAGTGTATGGACAAGCTTGTGTATCTTCAGATCGCCACCGCGTGCAAATGCCTTTCCACATTCAGAGCAGTGAAAATTCTTTTCTAGTGTATGGACAAGCTTGTGTATCTTCAGATCGCCACAGCGTGCAAATGCCTTTCCACATTCAGAGCACTGAAAATTCTTCTACTTGTGTATGGACAAGCATGTGGCTCTTCAGATGTCCACTCTGTGCAAATGCCTTCCCACATTCAGAGCACTGAAAATACTTTTCTTGTGTATGGACAAGCTTGTGTATCTTCAGAGTGCCACTACGTCCAAATGCCTTTCCACATTCAGAACACTGATGCATATTATGCACTTTTTCTCGCATTCCAGGAAAAGTCAATCTGTCAACACAAAATTAAAGTACCATTTGGAACTGTTAAGATAGATTTTATAAAACAATTATGCAATGCGTATCAATTAGAATTGCAATTATGCGTCCCCCCCCCATTCATTAATGAGAGGTTGAACACAAAGTGCTCCACTTAATACACAGTTGCAGTAAGGATATCAGATATAGTACTGTGGCCTGTTAAGAAAAAATAAAAATCAACGGAAACACAAGGCCGGCTGGACCTCCAATACGAAACAGAAATAGAACAGCTCATAAGCTGCAGCTACGGTTACCACTTTACAAAAACCACATCACGCAGTTCAAACACATAACATATGGTCCAACAAGCGTTACCTTATAAACCACGCACAGCTTTGCCAAGTCCGTTATAAAAGCAGCACGTCACCAGTCGGCGTAGCGGGAAATAAACGGGGGTACCACAGGTTACTTCAAATAATGGGGTACTTTATACGTACGTGTAGGTGTACCAATCTTCTAACCTTAGTAGCTATTGCTCAGCTCACGTGCTGATTAGTTATTGTTGATTATGTATTTGCAACCTATGTGTGACGTCATAGAGCAACATATATACGCGTCGGTGGAGTAAATTTCAGGAGCGGATATAGAGAGGGGGGGGGGGGGGGGGGGTCCTTTTATTCTATACGGCTGTTTGCTCTCAACGTTTCTGTAACGTTTCTGTATTTTGGCCAAGTTATAGTAGTTAAGATGATGAGGTAAGCTCTACCCAGGAAACAAGAAATATAATCTTGACCAAGTTCTTTATGAAGATGGACAAGATCTTTACCCAGATAGACAAGATTTTTGCCCATGTTTTCTGGTCAGGATATTAAGGGTCTTGACATTATCCTTCTTGAGGATACTTCATGCAATTTTTTGGGAAATTAATTCTTGAACAAAATTATTTTTACTGAGGACAAAATGGCTAAAAGTACACGCATGCACAATTAGACTTCCAAAAAAAATTAGAATGTAACATTTAAATATGTTGGGGGACTTGATGCTCAGCAAATCGATGCCATTCTCCTATAGGAGTTAATAGTAGTTAATTCAAACTAAAGAGACATTGCTTACCAAAACAAACTTTGTCCCTTGTCTCTCTCTATCCTCTTATTTCTGTTTATCCTCTGTCAACCCTCTTTCTGCCTCCTCAGCTCGCTCTGCTGACACTCATTTTGCTCTCTACTGAACTTGCATCTATCCTTCCATTCGAAAGCTGTAAATGATACATAAATGCTATTGATGTATTGCTAATTGGAATCAAGTATTACTTTGGACTGCACCATTAAGAGTTTTAATTAAAGTTTCCATAGTGCCATTAAGGGTAATCATAGTTTGCAGCATGGATACAGGATTCGCACATGGTAAATTTATCTTACTGTCAGATTGGAAATGAAGGCTTCAAGCTTCACAGTGTATAGATTTGAAAATGAGTACTGATGAGAATGAAAGATTCACGTTGTAGTTTGAGCCAATTGAGAGAAACACTTCAGTGGATAAAATGCCATAATACAGTTCAGAAACACTTCAGTGGATAAAATGCAATAATATAATATATCACTGGGCATTGTTTGTGTCTTGTTTCTTAGCTTCGTATTGTCTGCTAGGCCCGGCGCACACGGTGCGGTTGGTGCGGCCAAAGGTCCCAAAATGGGCGTGTCTATTTATGTGGGCGTGTCTGATGTCATATCACATTACTTCATAGTCTTATTTTAACCACTGTATGAATTTCCCGCTGCGCAATTATCGATCCCACAATCCGCGTACATGTATCTAACTATGTGAGCGTGTCAGTTCTCACATAATAATACATATACATTTAACCATTGAATGAATTTCCTGCTGTGCAAATATGGCCAACTCTTTGCTCTCAATAAATGATCTGCCTCAGATCCCCGACATCCCGCACCACCCTAAGGCCATTCCAAATGGGATAATAGTTTCCCGTCCGGACCTTTTTCCAAAACCCATGCGGGCGGGCGGTCCATTATTTACATATGAATTATTAAAAATCATATCTATTTTACATGCATCATCAGGCGTGAAAGCGAAAGGTGGCAGAACTGAAAATGATGGCGCTGTATATATCCGGAGCTATAGCTGCTGATGTCTGAGGCGCTTTGGGCCTAGAAATACGCAAGTCTTTTCTATTAAAGCGGCTCTTATTTAAATGGCGGACATCTTCTTGGACTACACTCAGTATAATGATGGGTGCATGTGTTATGTATGGGATGCGAGTGAGTACTACATTTTAATGAAATATAAAAATTAATCAGTATAAATTTTAAGTGTTAACAGTTTTACTTTTCTTTGAATTTGCAATTTTTGGTTTCTCTGCACAATTTGTGCGTTGAGGGTAAGGGCACTGTTGTATGGCAACATTCGTCGTACACGGACACGTTAATCAACATCTCAAACAAATAAGTATTCCGATAAACATTCAAATAAATGTTCCGATAATTAGAATAATGGACATAATGTGACATTACGCGGGTAGTCTATAATGAAGCGGGCGGAGGACGGGAAACTATTATCACATTAGGAATGGCCTAAGGACCTGACGTTCCCTAAGCGTTCATTTAGAGAGAAAAAACCTGTCTTGCGATCGTTTCAGGCAGCATGGTTTAAGGCATGGTCATTTCTTCACTATGACGAAGGTAAGGACTTAGCATACTGCCACATCTGCGTGAAGGGATTTAAAGAACGGAAGATGAAGTCCAGTACAAGGGCTGATCCTGCGTTTGTAAGTTTCTCTTATGGGTTTCCATTGACTGTTACTCGCCATCCTATATTTTCTTGCAGGTTACCAAAGGTTTTTGTACTTGGAAAGATGCCACTCGAGCCTTCAAAAATGTGATTGCCACCCTAGAAGTAGTTGTAAGTCTTCCTAAAACCTGTTCAGATATTGGTGAACAACTATCAGAGCAGTATTCTAAGGAGAAGGAGAACAACCGTGTCATGCTAATTAAGATCTTGTCCTGTCTTCAGTTGCTAGCTTGTCAAGGCATACCGATCAGAGGGGATGGTGATGATAGTGAGAGTAACTTTATCCAATTGTTGAAGCTATCAGGACAGGGGGATGCCAAGATGGATGAATGGCTGAAGAAAAAGACAGACTAATATACATCGCATGACATCCAGAATGAGCTTCTCAAAATTATGGCACAACATGTGTTGAGAAGCATTGCTGTTCAAATTCAGGATTCTAGGTTTGTCACAGTTATGATAGATGAAACCACAGATGTATGCAACCAAGAGCAGGTTACTGTTGTATTTAGGACTGTAGACGATAAACTCATCGTCAATGAAGAGTTTATAGGGCTATATACTCGGTGGATTCAATCGTAGTTGATGTTTTAACTGCTGTTATTAAAGACGTTATGTTAAGGTTAAATCTGGCTATCACCAAGCTTCGCGGACAATGCTATGATGGGTGCAGTACAATGAGTGGCTCTAGATCAGGTGTTGCAAAAAGGATCATGGAGGAGGAATGCAGGGCAGTGTATACGCATTGCTATGGACATTCGCTAAATCTTGCTGCTAGTGATGCTATAAAGAGTTCAATAATAATGAAGGATGCTCTAGAAACTACGCATGAGATTACAAAGCTCATTACGTTTTCACCAAATTAAGCGAGAAGCTATTTTCAGAGCTTTTAAGCAAGAGAATGACTTAGAGTCTAACAGCAGCAGTATTGGCTATAGAGTCTTGTGTCCTACCAGATGGACTGTTCGTGCAGATCCTTTATTCGGCATACTGGAAAATTACTCTGCACTTATGCACACATGGGATGAAGCCATTAGTGTAGCAAGGGACACTGAAAGTAAAGCACGAATATATGGAGTTCAAGCTTTCCGTTGGTTGTATCAAAGATAGGTTCTATCAGCCTGGGTACCTTGTATATTGTCACCTACAGAACCATGTCCAGCAATTTCGGACATCCATACACGTCTGTACATTGAAAACGCATGTAAAGTATTTGATTGTTTTTAAACATTAACGCAGTTGGATTAATTTTTAAAATATAAATAATGCATTGTTTTATTTTTCGCTTTCATTTTGCGAGCAGGAGAATCAACAACAAAATTAATTACTTATTGCAATTACGTAATAATATTATTTAGAAGTCAATAATGTTTAATAACATCAAATGGTGGGCGCGCCGTGCCTGTGTAAGTGGGAGGAGCGTGTCGTTGCTAGTAATGTGCCCTTGGTTCAATACATTTGAATATTTCTTTCATCGGCGTGAACGTGCGCTCGGCGTTACCTATTTTCTACGACTGCGTACGTTAACGGTCCGTTCCTACATCTTGATACCTCAAGTATGCCACATGCTCTTTTTGCTGGGGTGCACATTAGGAAGATTCACTTTAGCTGATGCTGTACCCAGGGCAAGAATGGGTTATATATCTCTAGCTGCTGGTTAGTTGTGTTGTCTGGGTGTGGTCTGTACCCTGAGCAAGATTGGGTTAAATCTATCTACTTGTGTTGCCTGGGTGTGGCCAGTACCGTGGGCAAGAATGGGTTAAATATCTCTTGCTGCTAGTTAGTTGTGTTGTTTGGGTGTGGTCTGTGCCCTGGGCAAGACTCCACCTATCTTGTGAAGAAGTATAATATATAATATGTATTTCCAACTTACATTTCATTGTCATGCTCATCAAATAAATTATGAATTAGTTACTCTTGTCATTGTCATTTCTCACAAAGATATCAGAATACTAAAAGCCTGCTAAAAGCCGTTAGCCCTCCCACTCCATCCCCATACTTCTGCCTACACATAATCAGCAGTATAAAAATAGCAGCAGAAATTTATAGTGCATGGTAATATTTTGAACAAAGACATCACTTCTCATATAGAGATCAGAATGCTTCCCACCCCACATCCTCCTGGCCTCCCCTCTCATATATTACCTGTAGGAAATATCAAACCATATATGTTTTCTATGCATCTGATTCTGTGTACTATGCAGGGATGAACTCATATGGTTTATGTGATGAGCCCTGCTGCACATATTTCAGTTATCATTGTTCCTGCATCATCTATTGGCGAATCCTTTGTATAAGATCCTGCAGGTGGTCTCCTTTAGAACCTCTGTTATTTTGTCCTGACCACATCAGCTGGTATTCTTTTGTAAAGGTCATGGTCTTCCACAACTTGTAATGAATAGGAAACATGTTTCTAAAGGGGTGGAATTCAGATACAGCTAGCCCGGGAAAAGGCATGCATTTTGTTTTGCTTACATTGCTCTTTAAAGCAAGAGCTAGTCAAGAAGTCTTGTAGGTGGTTAAATATCTGTAGAAATCGTTCATGAATTGTTACAGCACTGTGTCACATATAATTAACCTTCAGGGATTGCTGGCCTTTGTACTGCTTCTCTACGTTTAGCTCGGAGGGCCTCAATTCCACCTTCATGCCAGTAAGCAGAGTCCCACTTAGTATATGCCCTCTTTTCTCTACCATGCCTGCAGCACCTCCAGCCTGTCATCATAATGTCAGCTGGTGCATCCCATCGATTGCTAGAGAAGTAGTTTCTTTTTGCATCATCGTTGTGTTTCTCAACACCTGAAGTGCATAAATAACTATCAAGAAAGAAGTACAGTGCATTATCAACCTTGACATGAAAATTGTTTCAAATTTCCGTATTGGCGTATAATGTTTGGGACATGGTATACCATTGCATGCATGTAAATATTTCTTTTGTGACCCTGTTCTTTGATGCTTAAGAAGAGTTGAACCCATTGTTTGGCCTGTATAGACAGAATAGAGTAGCATTTCATCCTTATTATATTTGCACACTAGCTAAACTTACCTTTTGGTGGAATTGCATTCTGCATGCATGGGTGATGGTGATTCATTAGACAGTATGCTGTATAAATCTTCAAAATCCTTAGGATTCCGTATGTCAACAACGAAAAGAAGTCATTTGGTGACAAGTGATATGACTCACTGCACACAGTACCTCCCATAACTTCACTACTGTTGCCAGCAGGGCACTAGGCAGAGGGATGTCTTTCATCTATGAAGGAAGCAGCTGGTATACAAAATGTACATGTATGATGAATGTTACTAATGTCAAGTGTATGTGTACCTTAACCTTTAATCTCCAGACGTCCTACGCGTAGGACGATGGTCCTACCCCATGTTAAAATTAATTTTTTGCAAACCCATATGAACAGCGAACAAACCAAAAAGTCATTGTACTGTAAAAATGGTTAGTAATTCTGAATATACTGGTACTTCCTTGCAATTCTTCAAAGACTGTCATATACAGTCAATACTCATTGCCAATAGATACGTCTTCGGTATATCGGGAAGCAACTTCAAGTACCAACAAGTAATGTTGGAAAGATCAGAACGACGTTCAAAACAAGGGGGATAGTGAGACAGGTCTTTGGCACTAGGAAAATAAAAAAGTACATTATGATTTGGAATTTGCTAACTCCACAAGCGTATGAACAATACGTATTTGTCAGTATAGCATGTCATGGAATAGCCAAGTGACAAAATCTTAAAAACGCACAGTGTGTTTTCAGTACAAATGGCTAAATCGTTTAGAGTTAGACAACTGCCATAGAATGCATTAAGTAGCACACACATCAAGCTTCAAAAAACATTCAAAAAAAGTTATACTTGTCATACTTTTTTCTGTGACAATTAAATTGTACGCATAATGCATTTTTAAGAACTGCATCCTGTTTTTTGCATCGTGTAACCAAGAGCGTGATAAAAAAAATGGATTGTCAATTGGTAAATTAAGCATGGTAGACACATCAAACAACAGTAGAGAAATGGATGACAAACACTTGCATTTCTATTTATAATATAAATTTTCAAATATTGGTCCTACGCGTAGGACTTGGCTCTGGAGATTAAAGGTTAAGAACTTTCCTTTTACTTTCACCAGTTAACCTTTAATCTCCAGACGTCCTACGCGTAGGACGGACTCCTACGCGTAGGACGCTAGTAAAAATGAATATTTTGGGCAAACGATACACGCAAAAATAAAAATTAACATTCCACAGTCTGTAGTAGTAGTTTTTACAAAAGAAAACAGTACAACTTCCTTAATCTCTGTGAGTAATCAAGATATACAGCGAAAGTAAAAGAGATTATAAAGCGGGTTGTTTGAAAAATGGCGAATTAACTTCAATCAGCAACAAGTGTTGTCAGGAACATAATGAAGACCTACGGAAAGAAGGCAGTTGTAAGGGAAGTCTTTGGCATTTCACACAGTAAAAAGTGTGCGGTGGAGTGGAAAGGTGGGGGCTCCGTGACAGAAGTTACGAGAGATCTTCGTTTGCCAAATGCCTTTGGGCAGCGAAATGCCTCAGGACCTGCAAAAGGAAAGAGAAGACTCCATGAAGTACTTCTGAATGATTATGAAGCCCATTTGCTAGCAATTTATGATATTTAAAATGATACCACGGAATCTTGCACAGAAAAGAAGTTTGATAACAGTGGCGAATGTCGTTGCGATCGAGCGGTATACAAGCAGTATAAATTATTGTGCTGACTAGCGTACAATGATTAAAAATTGATGAACTAATTCTATGGTTGTCTCACAAATCGTCATCAATAAGGTCTAACTCTAGAATGCATGAAGTAGCAGGCACATTAAGCTTCATAAAACATTCATAAAAAGTTATGGTTATCATACCTTTTACTGTGACAATGAAATATTTTGCAAAATACATTTTTAAGAACCACATTTTTTTGTTTACATAATATAGACCAAGGGGATGAGGTAAAAATAAATTGACAATTGCTAAATCAATCATGAAGTCACATAAGACAACAGTAAAAGAATGGATATTAGAAAAATTCATTTCAATTTAGGATAAATGTTGCAAGTTTGGTCCTACGCGTAGGACCTGGCCCTGGAGATTAAAGGTTAAGGATGTCCGTCCACTCATGACATGAAGTATTTGTGTCAGACTTCCATTATTCTTCTTCTTTTGAAGCGCTTCTCGAGAACTGGTTCCGCATGGTGATCCGATGACTCCATTTGTTGTAAATTTGAAAAGACACTTTAAATTGAATGGCCAATGAACTATGCTAGCACACGAATATAAGTAGCGTTCTAATCGAAGAATCTTTATGTACATGTAATATATCCGGTGTGAATCAATGCGTACTGAATGGAGTATTAAACTACAGTGTAAGACAAAAGGATTATCCACGCTTGTATAATAGTGAACGGTACCGGTATCTCTCTAGCTTGCATGTTTAATGAATTACTTGTATCAGAGTAGTCAGATCCTGAGTACTGCCTAGTAGGGAGACACAATGGAACGAGCCAAATTATGGGTTTCCTTGGTTACGTCGTAATTCCTCCTTTCCATTGTCCGATGATTTTGGTTGTCTCGACTTGTAATAGCAATGGCATAGCTAGGGTACGGCCCCTGGCAGGGTTTAGGTACTAACAACAGAGGTCGGATTAACTATAATACTCACCCGCCGAAGTAAGAACTGGTAGTAACGGAATAACCATCTCTATTTCGAGTCGGTACTCCAGCTCAATTAAGGCATCAGCAACGAATTAATGGTGGCGTGCTGTACCATAAATATATAATATCAGTAATCTTGGTGACTCCACCACCGGGCAGTGAGTTGTATGTGCTGAGAAGGAAACCATGCACCATCGACACGCAATCGGCACATATAAACAAGCGTATCTCAGACTCTTCGCTGAGATATTGTGGTACAACTTTGAAGGCACAACCTATAACACGCGATCGCGCAAGAGTTGCCTTGTACTGTATTTCGCGTTTGTGAGAATTATGCGTTGATGCGTGTGGTGCACTGTGGCGTTCTAGCAGCTAGGGCTTCCCTATTCATATGGATCGTACATGCGGTGGGAAGTTGCTTGCACACTTCGTGTTTCGATCAAAATCCTACGTACGCGTGATCACAGAGAAGGCTGCATATAGCTTTCAGTTACTGTATAACGTATAACCTATACCTTGCGTAAAATACTGTCAAATAAAACCTAGTCTCGCTGTTTGGTGATGGCTGTTGCTGAGTATTATAGCAATATAGCTTATCGTAACAAAACGTACCAAGCTAGGAAACATCGTTCCAACATACACACGACCGGGGTCGTGCATGTATGCTGCCATGTCTGAGAGTTGGCCGGGTAGTGGTATAGTAGTATCGTACAAGAAGCAAGGCTTTGAGGAGTGCTTGGGCAACGTTATGACGTTTAATTCATTATTAATAATTTATGGCTTGAATGGGTACTAGAATTCACATACTTGAATCTAGAAATAGACGTGCACATGGGGTAGATATGCTATTTGCACATACAAATATGCAAATAGCTTTGGCTTCAGAATCCACTTTATAATCTTCAATACATCGTCCACGCGGTAAAATAGGAAAGGGAAAATAGTGATCAAAAGTATGCCAGCAATTAAATGTATGCAGTAAAACAAACCCCGTTTTGAAATTGATGGGGGCAAATTTTTACAGAACAGAAGATATACAAACAATGTGTTATTAGTCCCTGTATCATACTTAGGTTTATAAACTTTACTACAAGTCTTTGGTACTAAACTGTGCGCGATTGATAGATTTTACCCATAGACTCCATGTACAATAATTTTATTACGCGTATTACGGAATTCAAATAATTCATGTCCGCAATTGCTGGCCATGACACAAAAATGGATTTCCACATATAGTAATGGTGTGGTATGTTGTGTTAAAAATAGGAGCCCGATAGCGTTAATATTTCGGGAGATATATCGATTTAAATGTTATGTTATAAAATAAAATCCACAAGACCCATTTTCGTATAGAACGTTCCATATATAATAGGTATTACTGATAGTCAATGTTGCAGTTCAGAATGTACCACTGTATCAGAGATTTCAGACTATAATGGACTATGATGAGAATGACATTACTATAGGCTGAAAACGTATTTAATTATCCGAGTGTTACATGTACTCCCAATATTTTGGCATTGACAAATAATGTAAATTCAGGTAGCTACGAATGGGGGATAAATTAAAATATTCAGCTGGATATTTGGTCATAAACTTGGCCCTTCCCATCTCATACAGTGTTCATGAGGCTGGTCCTTCACATGCTACTAGTTATGAGGCTGGTCCTTCACAGTCCACTAGATATGAGGCGGTCCTTCATGTGTCACTAGTTCTGAGGCTGGAGGCTGGACCAACACAGTCCACTAGTTATGAGGCTGGTCCTTCATGTGTCACTAGTTATGAGGCTGGAGGCTGGATCAACACAGTCCACTAGCTATGAGGCTGGTCCTTCATGTGTCACTAGTTATGAGGCTGGTCCAACGCAGTCCACTAGTTATGAGGCTGGTCCTTCACAGTCCAATAGTTATGAGGCTGGTCTATCACAGTCCACTAGATATGAGGCTGGTTCTTCACGTGCCACTAGTAATGTGGCTGGTCCTTCACAATGTTCACAACTAGTCACCAGACATGTTGAAGGAATCTTTGATTTGGGTACCATTATTAAAGCAGCAGGAGGCTCATGGGGGTATTTGAGGTCAGTGGCTTGGTGTTCCAATACTTCCTCCTCCTCCCCACTCACCCTAATATGGGGACGGGTGGTGTTCCTCCACCTCCTCCCTTATTTCCCTCCTTCCCTCTTAATGCTACTTCAATATGCAACACACAAAAAGCCTCTCTCCTCCTATCTCCCCTCTCTCCCACTCCCAAATGACACACCCATGTCTTCACACTCAACAACCTAGTCTTGGTGGCCGCTGTAAATGCAGACGCGTAGGGGCCGCGGGGCGCTCCTATGGACTTGTTACGGTAACTCCTTATTTAACGGGACGACGTTGTCACGACTGCTCATGGTCTAATAACACTAAGCCTTCGCTCCCAGAATTAGGTTGTTGTAGAGGGGAGGGTTCCATGTCAACGAGTGGGATGACTCGGTGTAATCCATCCGCAGCTGTTGGGAATCAGGGTCTGGGTACGAGACTACCCATGGATAGGAAGTCAAACGCAAACGGTAGCACCTTATGCTGTTTCTCACGAGCTGGGTCTGGGTACGAGACTAATACCGCGTTCCGTGCAGAAGGGTCGATTCCGGTAATTGGAGACAGGTCGGCACTGCTCCAGACCATTATTCCGTTTCAGATGAGCACTGTTCATTATATTGATAAAGACGACGATATTTCTTGTTTTTCAATATTTTGCGACGTGCTGGATCAGAGATAATATTATCTCTGGCTGCGTTTTGGTTACAAATTGAATTCAATCACGTGCAACATTGACATTTGAGCCCAAATTACCTTCCTTTTATAAATAGAAATACGAGTAATTAAATTGTGGAAATATACACTGACCCTGGTGCTGAACCTGGGAGCAAAAGGATTGTGTAAAATCTTTTGCATGTGGAAAGTTTTTCAAACCTGATGAATGGAAATGTGGATTTGTTTTGAAAGCACTCCAGAATCTTTTCAAGATTATTTATAAACCACAGCGGATTTGTTGGTGAACAAGGATGTTTTTACAGACATTATGATGTGTCCTCGAGATTCGGGAGGGAAAACAAGTTACAGGTAAAGAAAAGAAAAGAGATATTGCAATATGCATCCCAGATATCTGCGGTGCTCCGTCGGCATGGTAACAGTGCCTTTCCACATGTACATGTACAGTAGCTCTTGAACGCTCAACTTATTTCTCTGGTCATCTTACGACTGCTCATAGAGAGTTCCAAAAATGATTAGCCAAAGAGTTCGCTTTTGGATCGTGCACGCACGCTGCCTGCACACCTGGTGAGACAGTCGCTACATTCGTACATGAGCAATGACTGAGATACATCTGCGCATGTGCATGGAATTAGCCCATGCATGCAGTAATGAGGTTGTCCAAAGAAGATAGATAGTAATCACTATGGATTTCATATAAGCAGTGGTGTTTTAATAAACCATTTGTTCCTCTTACACAGATAATCAAATCGTATATTTGGAGGCTGCTTGTGCAATAGACGCACACAAAAGAGATGGGTGATGCAAATAAGAAGACTGAGCACTATTGAAGTAGAACTACACTCAAGGCATTTCGCTTTTCAATCAGCATGCATACATGTCACACAAGAATTTCTTGAGAGCTTGTCAACTGATGCTGCATGCTACATGTACGTGTATGCACAGGTGGAGCTCCAGGATTTACTGCACATCGGTCAAGTATACATGTATGTTATCATTATGCGTTAAAGATGACTGCGGAGCTCCACATGAATTGTTGCTCGCGTGGCTTTCACAGCATCTGGGACCCAATTGTTGGAGCCTTTTCTCCTGACACTTCTCCATCACTGCGTCAACTTTGTTATGCATTACAGCCTTCTGCCTGGCTAGATATGATTAGTCACAACGAGGCTTTCGGGTAGGTATCTTTCATTTCTTTCACTACGTGCAAATTAGTTGAGGTTCGACATGTGTTATAGTTTTCCCATTGCCTCTAGTAATCATTGCTGCAATCATCTTCGTTAATAATCCTTGGCTTCACCGAGTACTATGAGTGGGTCATTTGACCCCCAACAGAGAAGTCTTTGCGCAGCCGTGGCTGAAAACAATATAGTGCCATTCATGCACTAATCAGTTCCTATCCCCAATCGTATTTTATCTAATAACTGCATACAAGCACTCAGTACAACTGAGTGGCGTCAATGTGCAACTAACTATAGGTCAAATAGTGTTATATTCGAAACATAGTCATTAAACACATGCAACGAAAAATAAACATGTATCTAAACAATGACAAACAGCTATGCTGCGGGTGCATCCGTAAACAAACCTGATCACATGTTTATCCTTCTGCTGAAGGAGGTGTTTATTGATATAGGATCAAAATTTGAAAGATATAACACTTGCGCTATGACAGCTGGAACTGAAATGTTTCGACCGCTTTTCGGTAAGCATCCAATAATTAAAGTAAACTGAAACGTGCAACTTATACATTTAGATAGGATTTATTGTTAATGAGCATGTAGGCTTAGTGTAGCATGTTAATGAGCATGTAGGCTTAGTGTAGCATGTTAATGAGCATGTAGGCTTAGTGTAGCATGTTAATGAGCATGTAGGCTTAGTGTAGCATGTTAATGAGCATGTAGGCTTTGTCTTATTTTCCCTTTCATGCACAGATCTATGCTCGTGTTCTCGCTTTGAGAGGGGCAATGTTGAGTATAGCTTGTGCAATGTACCAATGCAGACCAGTATACGTACGTACCTTATTATCCAAGTTTCCCCCTTAACAGTCTATACCTACAAATAATGACAACAATGTTGGGCACGGACAAGTGCGCTCTGCCTATCTATCATAATAATTGGTGTAGGACAAACGTATGCCTTTCGATTACGAATTCACGCAGCTTGGGTCGCATCGAGAAATGGCCCATGCATATGTGGCTCTCTTGCTTTTTCTTTTTCAAATTGATTTTTAAACAAGTTTAAAACATCTGATAGTGTATTTCGTAAAATTATACTATGAACCATTCTTAAACTAAAATCAAGACAAAAAATTAATTTCTACCGCGCATAACTTATTCATAAAAGTCATTGCGTCATTGCGTATCCAAATTGTTAATAAGGGTGCGAGCTAGCTCAAGCTCAAGAAACAACAGTGGTCGCAAATGTAGGCAAAGGTTTTAAATGGGTATAACTTTTGACCTGATGGAGTAAAAACGAAATTAACATGCTGCCCTGGTTTGGTTAATGTTTATTTATTAATATTATTTAATCTAGACCCCTAATTAAGATTTACTGTTGCCCGTAGATAACTTTATTTTCACCATGGAAATACGCTTCGGTCGTTATTCTTGCGCATGCACATTGCATCGCCTAAGTTTCCAGACCATATCGCTATGAGCCAATCGGCTTACGTCATGAACTGACTTAGGTTATGAGCCTCACACCTACAAAATTGATCGACTCACGTGATACAACAGCGTACTTCTAGTTCTGGGGCCTATTCCACACACTTGATGCAACTTATAACACAGTCGTGTCAGATAGTTTCAGGCTTCAGTTAAGAATATCAACAACAAATGTTTTGTTTTTTTTTTGGGGGGGGGGGGGGGGGGGGAACATACGTTAGGTCCTGTTTCGCTCGAACGAACCCAGACGTGCATGACAAAGGTACATGTATATGGTCCCTTTTCGCCGCTACGATTGCATGTATACCATTCAAAGGGAGAATTGTACATGCACGCTTTTTATATACGCTTCCTTTACCAGAAATGTTTAGTTCAAATTTCCACATGTCGATTTTCACTAATCCAATAGTAAAAGTGCATGTACACTGTATGTGCAGCGCAGCGTATACATGTATAGTTCCATTCATGCAAGATCGATTACCAGGAAGTCGTGTCACGACATATGCAGGGTTGGGAGTCCTTCTGCTGATATCGCGAACTATGGCGTCAAAGATAATCTACTTTGGACATATAACGTCCTATGGCGAATCGGGTTTTAATTCTTCGGGCGCCGTACCGGCAGTTGAACTGGCCGTGGAGCACGTGAACAATAACACCTCCATACTCGCTGGGTATAAGCTTGTGTCCACACCAGTGATGGATTCAGAGGTGAGTTACTACAGTACTGTAGAAATGCATTTGGGCTATTCCATTTTTGCCCATGTTCTCCATACATATTCCAACCACACCCTCCCCGCCCCTTCCCGAACACCATGCATTTATCAGTTGTCCATTGGGATGTACGATTTGTTATGTAATGGTAATGCCCACAACGATTGCTATTACATCCTTCGTCCTCCTTCCGTTTAGTGTGATCATATTAAATCTCTTGACGCTTTTTTTATGTCGGTGGTGTACGCCACATCCCGCTACAACGTAATAGCTCTTCTTGGGTGCGGCTGCGGTGTTGCCACGGAACCTGTGGCAGAGATCAGTTACAGATGGAATATAACTCAGGTGGCTATTATATTGAATCTGAACGCATCAGGTTGTAACTATTTTCATCGAAGGCTAATGAAATTTTATACATTATCTTTGGTTTAACGTTATTGGAAATGAACCATTTCGCTATGCCTACAGTGCATGTATCTGCAGTATCATAATCACAGAACTACGCATGTACTGCAAGTGAAAGCGTCAGTTACTCTTATACCTGTTTGATGGTTGTGAATATTTAGTATTAAATGCAAAGTTATTAATAGTCAAACAATTGATATTTGGACACTTGAATGAGTAAGTATTGCATACTTACATTTCTTAATCATTTAACAAATAAAATTATTGACTACAATTTCATTGCTTTACACTTTGCTTCACTCTTATTACGTTTATTGAAACTACATGTTGATTGAATGCTTCATTTTCAAGTCATAGAATATTCTTTATTTGCCACACAATGCGCAACTGCTGTAATGTTTTTATAAAGTCAATCTTTTTTTTTCCCTGTGGCATTCTTTTGCTGCTGATATTGTAAACATGCAGTCACCCAAGAAAGCTTCATTCTAACTTTATCCAAGTGTCATTCTCATATTCAGATATCCTATGCATCAGGGTCTTCCATTCTGAGCAACAGAGCCCAATTTAAGAACTACTTCCGCACATGGCCATCATTTAAAGATATTGCTCCCGGACTGGTCTCTATTTTGAAGCATTACAACTGGACTAGAGTGTCATTTTTGACTCAAAAGGAGAACCTCTTCACTTCAGTATGTCGATATAATAAACACATATAATTATGCAAATTTGCATCAATGAACCACTCAATTCCATTACAACAAGCTAGCATGATGTGTGAACGAACCTTCACAAATAAATCTTATAATGTGTATGTAAGTATACTTATTTTTCTAGCATTGCAAAAGTAAATACAACAGCCCAAGCATGCTGATTGTGTCACGTAAGAGTAGGTCTAAAAATGCTTATCTTGTATTACAAATTCATCTATACAGGGGTGGGGGGGGGGGGGGGGGGGGGGTTATATCATTATCTTGAAACAAAATTTATACATCTGTATAATTTATAAATTTCTTCACCTCTAGATGTCAGCAGCTGTTATTGAGCTGATAAATAAAGAGCAAGCAGGCATTACCGTTTTGGATAATCAATTTCCTTCTTCACAAAAGAAATTTATTGGTGACTTTTTTGTAGGTTACGCTATGCATGATACCTTTCTTCATATTGTACTTTGAAGTCCTCAGCAGATTACAGGGTATTTTTTATGAACATGTATGAACAGTGGGCTAATCTGGTGCTTTGTGAGGTAATCAACTCTATAGCATAGTAGCTATTAATAACTAATAGTGACTTATCCTTTATGAAGGCTGCAAATAGAAGTTTAACCTACCCTCGATATGTTTGGATCATATATGGATGGAATGCTGATGAATGGTGGAAGGCAAATGCACCTGAGGATAACAATAGATGCAGCTTAAATGACAAGCTAAGGGTTCTTGAGAGGTCACTAATCATTCAGCACTATCCAGTTGTACATGATCGAGGTCAAGTCACTGCCAGTGGATATGTAGGTTTGATGATGCCATGCAAACACACTTGTGCAGAAAAATGGAAAGCATCTTCTAAGCTAATTTATGTATAATTTTGTGCTCTGTAATATAACTGCTTTTCTATTCTTTTCTTTTTTCATGTTAAATGTTCAGAATCTATCACAGTATCTTGAATTATACAATCAAAGACAAAAATTGGAAAACTACAGTGATACAGTTGTACAAGCATTTGCCTATGATGCAATCTGGGCTTTGGCTCTTGCTCTGAATAAAACTGAAGAACAAATAAAAACAAATATTTCAATTCCAGATTGCCAAGGTCTTAACGGATACATAAACATTACACTTGATCAGTTTCAATACAGTAATGCCAAGATGTCCTGCTATCTGAAAGCAAACCTCCAAGCAACCAACTTCACCGGTGTAACTGTAAGTGTGCAATTAATTCTAACCTGTCTATTGTTTTGGCATCATCGTTTTAGGGAGCAGTGCAGTTTGACAGTAATGGGACAAGAGTGAATCACAAACTAAGCATCCTACAATACAGGATAGGTAAAAATGCACAACATGCAAGTTATAGCTGAGTAAACTTCCTGCTAATTTTAATAGACGGATCCAACCTGGTGAAAAAGTGCATCGGATACATTAATCTTGATCAAAATGCTACATATCCATTTTATGATGATTGCAATGAGACATCCTTATCTGCTTTTCCAAGTATGTTGCATCTCTTTGCGATAACAGTTTATTAACTGTTGGAATACAGAAGGTATCCCCCTTGATGGAACACCACTCAATGTCACAAGCACCAGCAATTTTGCCATGTCCATAACATATTTTGTCTTGGCATCTACTGGAATTATTCTGGTGCTAGTGTGCGGAGCATTCAACCTCATATTTAGTAACACAACGTAAGTGATACAAGAAAAGAGTAACATATCTGCTTAAAGCACTATTGGACAGTTTGACACTTATTCATTTCTTAGGGTTGTTCGATTGACGAGTCCTAACCTTAATTATTTCATCTTAATCGGGGCTCTGCTTCTATACTCTGGAATGTATTCCAATATTGTGTTGACTACGGCTGGTAGTGTTAGAACTGTCCAATGCCATGTAAGGTGCAAGTAGAGATTGATCCATTATAATTGCATTCATTGCATTTCATTTTGCCAATTTACTCATTCCTCAGTTTCAGACATGGCTGGTTTTCCTTGGTTATGCTTTTGTTTTAGGGACAGTTATCGCCAAGTTATGGAGAGTGTATCACATTTTTCATAACCCTACTACAGCTAAACAGGTTCTCTACACTTAATTATTTTCAGGCTTCCAAGTTTATTTCTATTGGTAAATTTCAGCCCATCCATGACTGGAATCTCATCATTCTTGTGCTTGCACTCAGTGGGATACAGATTTTTCTGCTATTTCTTGGATCTGCTGTGCCAGTGTTACAACCAAAGCTTCATCTTATACAAAATGCTGAAAACCCTGTTCTAATAGAGGTAAGATTTATATAGATTATAATTATCTTTATAGTGGCCAATATACACTGGGCTATGTTTAGTATCATCATATTCATTATAAGTTACCCCTTCCCAACTACAGGATTCACAATATGGACTAACAGTATACTACTACATACCTATATGTTTTCAAAAGGACACACCTTCTTACTACTGGCTAATTCTCCTCATGACATATACAGCATTCCTTCAGTGCTTGGGAATGATTCTTGCATTCCAGACGAGGAAAGTGAAGGTTTCAGCTCTCAATGACTCAAAATATGTTGCCGCCACTATCTACATCTCAAGCATCACTTTGTTGACTCTCTTGTTCACCCATTTTGGATTCTATGACTATGCAAACATCAGTTATGGCATAGTTAATGGAATAATTTTTGTCAGCACTACTGCCTACCTGGGATTAATATTTTGCCCAAAGGTTTTAATACGATTTTCAAAAATAAATTTCATTTGATTTGTTCTTATTTACAGATGATAAGTTTGTATAAAGATCCTGACGGCAGCAACATTTTCAAAAAATCATTCTCGGTTAAGGAAGGAGTAACAATTGGGGCCACTACCATAAATATCAAGGAGTCATTTAACATGAAGGAGTCTCCTGACACCATGTTGCCTCATTGGTGGGTGTTTAAACATTACTACCTTGCTTTATTGGCTGTATCCTTTTGTTTTCCTCTCACATAGAACGTTGCAACTAGCTGGTTCAATAATGCAAATTGGACAATATTTTAATGTAACTTTCAGGTGATCTGCTAGCTGTTGCTGAAGTGTGCAGTGTGCTGAATACTGGCTACAAATGTATAGCCACAGTTAAAATCTGTAAACACTTTTAAATGCAGAAGCATGCTTGTTATAGACTACGTTTTGAAAGTGTGAGTATTGTATTTTTTTTCTAAGCTATACAATTAATGCAACAAAGCAATACCAATGAAAATGAGGTAAACCCCAGGATAGCTGGGAAAGAGGGATGGAAGGAGAATTGCTGGGATGATATAGATTTTGGTTATGATAGACATGTCACTGGCAAAGAAGGAGAGAAGTGCTTTTCTTCATTCATGTAATTAAGACTAATCATGCCTTATACGAACATCAAGTTTCTATTGTGCTACCAATAAACACAACATACATCCATATCGAAACAATAACATACAGTTGCGTATATAAACAAACATTGCCGCAAATAACATGTTGATCTTTCTGCGGAAGTAGGTATCTACGGTATCAAAGCTCAAAAAGTTAAAAGCTATAACATTCTCCTTTTGTCTATGGCCTGAGAACTGCAACAACAATGTTTCGAATGTCTTTTGGTAAGCAGGAACCATAGAAAATAATGAAGAAGGCGAAAGGAAACGTGCATGCAAATTATTAGTCAAGTATATACGTATAAACTCCTATCAGTTTTCAGTTCGTATGCTGACGATGCATGCATGCATGCATGTTCTATAGCGCTTTGAGAGAGACAATGTTATACGATACGTAATTTTGTAGTTGCAAATGAAATAATCCGGACTAGTAGTTTACCTTATTACATTGCGTACAGTATGCAAGTTTTCTCCTTACCAATCTGATTGCAATAAAAAAAGGTTGCAAAGAACGTTTCAATGTTGGATATGAACAAATGAGCTTGGCCTACCGTAATAGTTGGTGGCAAGCAGGACGTAAATGTGCTGACATGTACGCGGGCGATTACTATTGCATCAGAGGAGCACGATTCACACTAATGTGCATGCAATACACTTTTGTTCCTCCGTTGACCTATAGCATGTGGAATGCTCCTCTTCACTTTATTACAGAACATGCATTCGTCCCCCTGAGTGTATATGATTATTAATGTGCATTAGATAGAAAAAATACATGCAGCGTAATACACGCGCGTGCATGTACCGGTACTTATATACAAGATGCATAATAATGTCAGTAACTATGTATTCGTCGATATATACATGCATGTACGATCGATTACCAGGAAGTCGTGTCACGACATATGCAGGGTTGGGAGTCCTTCTGCTGATATCGCGAACTATGGCATCAAAAATAATCTACTTTGGACATATAACGTCCTATGGCGAATCGGGTTTTAATTCTTCGGGCGCCGTACCGGCAGTTGAACTGGCCGTGGAGCACGTGAACAATAACGCCTCCATACTCGCTGGGTATAAGCTTGTGTCCACACCAGTGATGGATTCAGAGGTGAGTTACTACAGTACTGTAGAAATGCATTTGGGCTATTCCATTTTTGCCCATGTTCCACATACATATTCTAACCTCACCCTCCCCGCCCCCTTCCCGAACACAGCATTTATCAGTTGTCAATTGGGATGTACGATTTTTTATGTAATGGTATTGCCCACAACGATTGCTATTACATCCTTCGTCCTCCTCCCGTTTAGTGTGATCGTATTAAATCTCTTGACGCTTTTTTCTCGTCGGTGGTGTACGCCACATCCCGCTACAACGTAATAGCTCTTCTTGGGTGCGGCTGCGGTGTTGCCACGGAACCTGTGGCAGAGATCAGTCACAGATGGAATATAACTCAGGTGGGCATTATATTGAATCCTTCAGCTTGTAATTGACTTGCAGCATGTATTGAGTTTCATCGAGCATGCAAGAGAGCAGGTTCATGGTTGTATAAAGAAACCCTCTCGTTTCGCTACCAATCTACCTACATGCACCTGCAGTATATCTTGTTGTATATCTATAAGGACAGAACTACTGCAAGTGAAAGTGTCAAGAGTTACCTTTATGCCTGTTTGACAGCGTTATCTCTATGTTGCATGCTTACAGTAGCATACCGGTATAAGTTTGGCGCCCTTTGGATGCATTATGCATGTTAGATAATATCACGTGTGTACTCCGTTACGCTTTTTTTTCTTCCGTTTCCTCCTCCCAGGGTTACAATAAAAAGTACTAAGTTGCAGTTAATAAATATTCTTTGTATCTAAGAATGGAACATGCATGACTACCAAAGTATTCGGGAAGGGGGGGGGGGGGGGGGGGGGGGGGGGGGGGGACCAAAGTAGCATTGCATGCAATTATTCAACTCCCAGCTGGCCATGACTATTGTGTTGTGGTAATTGTTGACGAGTGAACAATAGGTCCAGTGGGTTCAAGGTTTCAAGGGACATGCCCCCCCCCCACCTTGCAGTATGCTATGCGCACACAATCATATGCCTCTGGAGTGATGCATTGGATTAATACTACTGCACATTTCGATTGTGTGCGCTTTAATCTGATAGTAGTGTATTTGTGCCTAATACAGAAGAGAGAATTTTATTAGTTACATGTACGTATTTTCTATCACCCAGCGTCAATTGTTGTAGAGCTTGAATTGAGCATTCTAAATCTGGTTTTAGAATTGAAGATAAAAAGATGCATGGATTCTAAGAGAGGGACCCCCAATTTACAAATGCGACAGTAGCATCACAACATTTATTTCAATTCTGTGAAAGCCATGGAGCTCTTTCCTTACGCTTGCCTCAATGATTAATTCCAAATCTCGTCCCTGCCCCTTCATATTGTACGAGCATACATGCATAACTACCACTAACAATAGTATTTAGATAATGCCATCAGATGGGGGTGCTCCCTGACATGATCAAGAATTGTATTAGTTTCGTACCCTAATTCTTAACGGGAGAGATAGTGGATGATTAGAGGGGTGGGGACGAGACAAAAGAGCTTTTAAGTTCTCCCTTCTCATGGATAACAATAACTTGTGATGGAAAATAGTTTATCTCAAACTGTAGTGTTGAATTAAATGCATGTAGAAGTGGGACGCTGAACCAATAAATCACACGCAGTCAAACATTTGGCACTTAGATATTCTAATTGAACCTAAACCATTTGAATTCAGTTTGAAAATCAACACTGATTTAAACTAAACTTTGAATTGTTAACTAAGCAGAATGAAATACACATTTGAAAAAAAATTAGTTCAACTTATTACTATTGTTCGAGTAGTTTCATTTCCAAATCACAAATTAAATTACCCTATAATTTATTTGTCTCTGAGCACACTTATTTATAAAGAAAAGGAAACTGCACATTGGATGAATGTTTTTTCTATTTATTTTACCGTAAAGTCAAACTTGTTTTTTCTCCAATGGCATTTTTTTCATGGCTTAAATGTTGAAATGTAGCTAGATCCAAAATGTATATTCTTTTGTTTATGTTAGTGGCATTGCATCATTTCGCATGCAGGTGTCCTATGCATCAGGGTCTTCCAGTTTGAGCAACAGAGCCCAATTTAAAAACTACTTCCGCATATGGCCATCATTTAAAGATATTGCTCCTGGACTAGTCTCCATTTTGAAGCATTACAACTGGACTAGAGTGTCATTTTTGACTCAAAAGGAGAACCTCTTCACTTCAGTATGTCGATATAATAAACAGATATGTGCAGATGTGCATCAATTGGTGTGTGGACAAACCTTACTTGAGTGTAGGTAAAAATGTTTATTTTGCACCCAACTGTCTAGTTCTCGCATTATAATAATACCCGTATATAAACTGAACAAATAGAAGCTAGCCAATTATGTTAAAATTAGAGCAAGCTTGAATTTTATCTAACATGAAAGATCAATTATCTTGTATTATAAATTCATCTATACAGTAATGTTTGATTTTTGTTACATACAATTCCACGTAATATTTAGTGAAGTACATGTAAATTAACTATATTTAAAATAACATTATCAAATGGCTTTTAAATAATAAATCAAACAATCGATGTGGTTCTTCACCTCTAGATGTCAGCAGCTGTTATTGAGCTGATAAATAAAGAGCAAGCAGGCATTACCGTTTTGGATAATCAATTTCCTTCTTCACAAAAGAAATTTATTGGTGACTTTTTTTGTAGGTTACGCTATGCATGATACCTTTCTTCATATTGTACTTTGAAGTCCTCAGCAGATTACAGGGTATTTTTTATGAACATGTATGAACAGTGGGCTAATCTGGTGCTTTGTGAGGTATCAACTCTATAGCATAGTGGCAATTAATAGTTAATAGTGACTTATCCTTTATGAAGGCTGCAAATAGAAGTTTAACCTACCCTCGATATGTTTGGATCATATATGGATGGAATGCTGATGAATGGTGGAATGGCAAATGCACCTGAGGATAACAATAGATGCAACTTAAATGACAAGCTAAGGGTTCTTGAGAGGTCACTTATCATTCAGCACTATCCAGTTGTACATGATCGAGGTCAAGTCACTGCCAGTGGATATGTAGGTTTGATGATGCCTAGCAACAAATTGTGTGCAATATAACTACTGTCTGTCTGTTTTTTATTGCCATGTTAAATATTCAGAATCTATCACAGTATCTTGAGTTTTACAATCAAAGACAAAAAAATGAAAAATACAGTGATACAGTTGTACAAGCATTTGCCTATGATGCAATCTGGGCTTTGGCTCTTGCTCTGAATAAAACTGAAGAACAAACACTGTGCCAATTAAATGTTATCCAACCGTGTAGAATGCGTGTATGCACTCTGCTTACACGTGTGGTAAATACGGTGTATACAGCAGTGGATAACTAGTGGAAGGAGACTGTCTTACACTCTAGTGTATAACTTATGGATAACAACTGTGTATAACGCCGTGTATGGATATGATAACAAGCGTACAACAAGCGTATTTAGAGTGAATGCAACACGAAACTATCTCTGTATAACTCCGCATATTTATGACACGTTGTGACGATCGCATATTCTTATGTTTATTTTTATAATAGTAGGAAAAGAAAATTAATCAAATCAAAACGTATATGCAGGTACATGTAAATACAGTGCATGAGCACATGATCTGAGATGCCACCAAATTAAAGTCTCAGTGTTCGCGGCTAGGATTTCACCATCCAGGCTTGCAAACCAGCCGGGGCCTGTAACTGGAGAAGAGATCCATCATCCTTTCTTTCCTGGCCACTTTCCATGTGTCTGTTCCCCGTCTATCCAGCTCATCCTTCCAATTGTGTATTCTTCCGATCTCCAGCTAGGCCGTCTTCTTTCTATTTTCCCATCACCCGTAGTTTCTTCCTCCAACATCATGCTAATTGCAATGCACTTCCATGCCTCCATTTCTTCATTTGTAAGGAAGGACTTTACTGCGGCGCTCCCAAAGCTAGTTAATGACACTACATTCGTAGTGCTATGATTATATCACAACGTACCCTTTGCTGCCTTGCTCGCGCGCTTATTCGTCTTTGGCGGTCGTCAGTAGCTATTTGAATAAATCAAACAAATGAATGAATTGGAACAGAACATGTGACTTACACTGTACTTCTATTCCTGATGAAGTCTTACAAACTCCTTCGTTGTGGGGACTTTCCAAACTATATGCATGTCAATAAAACTTTTAGCAGAATTTACAAAAGCATGCTTGCTTACGGCTCTTCGGTTCTGAGTTGTGAACCTTCATCGAAAGATTATAAAAGTTTGTGTACACTGCTCTACTCGATTGAAAGCATGCATGCATTAGTGAGCAAATGAATGGCTGCTAGTTTAGCTTGGCAAACCTGAAGACACAACGGAGTACGTCTTTTCCTTTTTTGCAGGCTCTGCTGGGGCCTCTGATGTACAAGTCCCTTTATCAGCCTCTAACGCCTGCACTTTGATTTCAAGGGTACTCAATTTCCCTCCATTTTTCATTCACTTTGGCCATCTCATTGGCGACAAGTGATTTGACGTCATGATCTACTGGAGCTGGTGTTCTACTACCGCGAGAGATGACAGATCTTGGTGACGCGAGGTCATCATTATAAGGAAGTGCTTTATTTACTGGTACACACACACACCGTCACACACACACACACACACACACAAACACACACTGGCACACACACACGCACACACGCACATATACACACGCACACAACACGCACACATACCGGCACACACACACACAGACACGCACACACACTATCTGTGGAGGGTATTCTTGCCGGAGGTGTTTCTTCACTCGTTTCTATCGAATATTAGAACACATGCAACATTGTATTCCATCACGTGTAACATACTTATGTGACAAATTCGAGACGAAGATCTTCCAGCTGATCCGTAAAACGATTCAGCATTTTGCAGGCCTATAGTCTCAGGTGAAACTTCATCGGAGTCGACGAAACTGTTAGGACCAGAATATAATGATCTTCTTGGTGAATACCTGTCCATCAAAAGACTCGAGCAGTCGATTTTCAATGAATCATACTCCACAGCTGCCCATCCATGCGCACGTGCATTTCGTCATAATTTTCAAATTTCTAATTTCACATCAGCTTTTATTTTACCCTCGTACAAAACATGGAAGGACCAAATAAGCGATAATAGATGCAACAAGACTTATCACGATCTGTCTATTACAGGCATATGCGACGAAATGGATGTTCCGCTTTGGTCAGAATGCCGACAAAGGAATGTCATACGACAAAGAATACTAATACGTCACAAGAAAGAAATAACTTCAGCGTTGATATGGAAGAAGAGAGCGGCGTTATGGATAAGGTATAAATTTAAATATGTATGGTGATAAAATTAATGCAGTATTTGCATCAAACCATCATGCAATTCTTTCAAAGTGTTATGAAAGGTATTTAAATGACACAGTACTTACTGCTTTGTCGGCTGTGTATCACATACTATATCGCAATATAAACCAATTTGAGCAGCCAGTTTCTCGCCGACATTTGATTTGCAGTGATATTGAAATACACCAAGAACGTTTTTCAGCAAAATCAAAATCTCAACGTTCTGCAGTGGTTATGGTATCCTGGTATGATTCTGATGGGAAAGTCAACCTGCACACTACTGCATCATACATATTTGGAATTGTGCAGTATTCCTTGAAGCATGCATATCGTATTGATGTTTCGGACGAATCCAGCATGAAATGTACTGACCACTTGTTTGCTAACGTTACTTGACGGCAAAAGTCAGCAATACAATCACGTTTGCAGTAAATTTGTTGTGTCGTGTCACCATGCCCATCCAGGGGCGGATACAGGAATTCTGGAAGGGGGGGGTCCGACATGAATAATTAATAGGGGGAGGGTGCGGGAGGGGGATGTGCCCCCTCCCGCGCGAAGCGCGGAAGCTTTTGACGGATCGTCATCCCGCGCATAATTAATTGGTGACATTCTATAGAAACTTGAAAAGGGCGGCGCAAATACTGTGCGTGGGTCGTTTGGGGACTCTATTCTCAGCTGCAACTCATAAACTGCGTATCTAAATTAATGGTAATCCCTATTTAACAGACTTTTTTTCCTATCATGGCAGATAGCTGTGGAATTAAAATACGTATTTATCGCCATTTCACATTTGACACTGCATGAATGAACTAATAAAACATACAATGAATCTATACAATTACTACAAAATCATTTATTGGTACAAAATACAAGATTGAAACATTTATCTGTTGTGTTTGCTGATAAAAGCTTCACACACCTCATCAATATCAATATCAACATCACTATGCAAATGCATCAGTGCTAATCCAGCAAAACGCTCAGAACTCATTGTACTTCGTAAATAGGATTTAATACGCCTCAATGCTGAAAAAGACCTTTCTGCTTCACAGTTCGACACAGGTATAGTGCAGGCAATAATTAATAGTACTCGTATGTTGGGGAAAACATCTTCATCAGCTGCATGGATACAATGTGCCAGATCTGCAGGAATGATGTTATCAAGGGATTCAGATTAAACGTTGCCACTGTTTTAATTCAGATAGAAGTGTAAAGCACTAGGTAAATCACGTTCCCAAAACAACAAACATTTTGCAAGATCTTGTAAATCACTGTGATTAATTATTAATGTTGGAACTAGATAAAATAAGTGACTACCAACCATACTGTCATGATGAAATCTATTATTTAGTACTTGTTCCATGTGATCCAAGAATGGAATTGCCACATTAATTCTGTATTAAACTTCAGGATCTGGATTTTCTGGACCTGCATTAGCCCTGTGTTGCTGTCTTCCAGATAGACGTGGAACTGTAAGTACTATGCCTAACTCACTACCAATTCTGCTAGCATCCATTAACCAATCATGAAAATCTTTTTCAATGTTCTCTCTGAAAATTGCAATATCACTGATGACACTGCATCAAGTTATAGGCATGCACAATATCCTCATCTTGCGTCTTACCCATATCTGCATGTGTCAAAAAAGATAAATAACTGAAGTATAAAAGAAACTCCAGGCCCGTAGCGAGGTAAGTCTGAAAGGGAGGGAGACGGGGGGGGGGGGGGGGGGGGGGGGTGGGTTGGATCGATTTCTAATAGGACGGGGGGGGAGGAGTAGTCTAAGTGGTGTGTGCATGTGGGCCCTCATGCATTCACGCAGCTGAATCACGTAATGAGATAACGCGATCGGGTGGGTGAAGTCATGACAGGCGCGCGATTCCTGTACGCATAAACTACCATTTGCTTTCTATAATTCAAGATACTTTCCGAGCCCGAGTGAACAGGCTTGCCATAACGCTCTCTAGAACAATGAATATCACCTGGGATGTTGTTAATTGGTTTCGCTAATGAATTAAAGTATTAATCCTTAATTTTATTCATCATCAGGTCTGAGGGGGGGGTCCGGACACCACCGACCCCCCCCCTGTATCCGCCACTGCCATCCCCGGCATAACGACAAGTTAAATACTCGGTTATACCATAGATAGTATAGTGAGGGGATTGGAAACGAGTCACGTGAGCGTATCACTGGCTGTGGGCACTCCGCATTACATCGTTAACACCTACTGAGAGGTTCGAAATCGTTCATATCTTCAGTTCGGTTGGTCTTGGTTCTTTTATCTGCTCTGAAGCCGCTTCACGTACGTAGGAGAATATCTGTAAGCGTTTTAGGTGGGAAAAATATGACGGGCAACTTCGAGAATTAGAAAAAACTTTTTTTTCTCAGGACGCATCGCACTTGTGTACCTTCTGTGCGCGGGCTGTTGTGCGTATTGATCAGTTTGTCGTGTTTTGTTGTTGGTTAGTCCTATTTGTACTTGGCTACTTTTTTCGTCATTTTTTGATACATGTCACGCACATTATACGCCTGGAGTGGGGATGGAGTCCATTAACTTGTGTACCTTCTGTGCGCGGGCAGTTGTGCGTATTGATCAGTTTGTCGTGTTTTGTTTTTGATTAGTCCTATTTGTATGTACTTGGCTACTTTTTCATCAATTTTTTGATACGAACCATCATTTCAGAATTTCTTCCAGCTGTGGCTCCCAAGCAGAGATATCCCATCTTGAAGACTAGTACGGAATTCTTATAAGTGCTGTAACGAGGAGTGGAGGTGTCAATTGTGCCAGTGTTACAACCAAACCTTCATCTTATACAAAATGCTGAAAACCCTGTTCTAATAGAGGTACGATTTATGTATACATATGAGATCATTGCAGTCTAACAAATTTCAATTTTTTTTTGTATGTTCTGAAGTCTGATTTAAACACACTGACAATATGGCTGTCTATCACAGTGTTATGAGGCACAGAATTTGTAATTAGCTGTGCATTTCAACACAAATGTTATTACTGCTTTGCTAATAATTTGGGAAGTTATTGTGACCAATCTACTCTGATTTATGTGTAGTATTGCTATATTACCTTTCTCACAACCATAGGATTCACAATATGGTCTAACAGCACACTACTACATATCTGCATGTTTTCAAAAGGACACACCATCATACTACTGGCTAATTCTCCTCATGACATATACAGCATTCCTTCAGTGCTTGGGAATGATTCTTGCATTCCAGACGAGGAAAGTGAAGGTTTCAGCCCTACATCTCAAGCATCACTTTGTTGACTCTCTTGTTCACCCATTTTGGATTCTACAACTATGTAAATATCAGTCATGGTGTTCTTAATGGAGTGATATTTATCAACACAACTGCCTACCTGGGATTAATATTTTGCCCAAAGGTTTTACTACTATTCACAATAATACATTTTGCCTTATTCGTTCTTATTTTTTTTACAGATGATAAGTTTGTATAAAGACCCAAATGGCAGCAAAGTCTTCCGAAAATCGTTCTCCGGTGTCCAGGATTTATCAGACAAAGAAGGAGAGATAGCCATGAGCACTGCTAAAAACATCATGGAGTCTCTTCAAATGAAGGAGCCTCGATCTGTACACTGATGGAGCCTCCTGACGCTATGGATACCTCATTGGGGAGTGGGAGGGAGGGGGGTAAGTTTTACTTCCTTGCTCTATTATTTAGGTGTTTTCATAATGCACATTGGGCAAGATTTTGTTTTTAAATAGCTAATCTGTATCATGTGATCTGTTAGCTGTAACTACATTGGGCAAGATCTGAATACTGGCTGCACATGTATAGCCACAGATGAAACACGTAGAACATATTACAATTACAGAAGCATGCTTGCCATATTTTTTGCAATTTTGTACAGTACAGATTGTTTTCTAAGATGTACATTCAACAAATCATGTAATAACACTGAATGAAAACGTTGTAAACACCAGTATAATGAAGACACAAGGATGGAAGGAGAAATGTAAGGATATGAGGTGAAATAGTTTTTAGTTGTAATACTAATGCCACTTGCAAGGAGGGTTCACGCATCTTTCAGTATTGTCTACCAATGACATTTATCAAATGAGGGCAGGGAAATTGGGAGCATATAGCATTTATACAAATGCTCCAATTTTTCTATAACATGCTTTATGTTACATGTATATATCTTAGCTGCTAATATTAAACACCTTCATGCAACCGCCTGGTCTGTAATTGAAAAAGTGATGAGAGTCAGATTCTGTTACTTACAATCTAAGCAAATCCAGTTGCTAGATGCTACATGTATGTTCGCATCCCAGGCTACCAGGATCAGTACTTCCCTACTTTGCACCTGACAGCCAAAACAATCTTTTAATTATTAATACTCTGCATGCTCTAGGTTTTCTTTGAGCGTACTTTAATGCAGTTTATAGCAGGCAATGAAATTCAAGTTTACCAGTTGGACCAAATGCATAAGTGGCGTATTATCAGTGCCATACTTACGTGCATAGCTACGTACATCTACTTCCATGCAGCACGAGCAGAAAAACTGCTAAGATTTTCCGCTCTCTTTCGCAATTGTCTTTTTGACTTGGACATGCATTACGCACGAAGGCTGCACGCAGAATGGTTGACGTCATATTGCATATTAATTTTAAAAGTGAATATATATAATCAATGCACTGTAAACACCACAAGCGGCGGTGCTTGGAGTAAATATTCTTTATAGCAAAGCAAAAGGATAATACATGACACATTTACACATATTACAGTGTTATTTACAGGGAATTGAATTCCATGTATGCTTATCCTCTCTACACCGCCGTACACTGTCTCGTTGTACAGTAATACATCATGTGTCTAAATGCCTTGCTTAAAGCATAGACTGGAATTACAAATGAACATGTGAAGATAAGTTTATATTTTTTGCACAGACTATATTTTAAAAACAACATCGATCATGCATATATAATCACAATCTTTGCAAGTGACTCATATAATGTCCATCTCACGTGCAACTTGTACTAAATGGCCGAAGTATGATGCGATGCAAGCAAAAGGGCTCCACAGACACGTAAATAGGAAAGTCGTGAGGGTTGAGAGGCCCATCAGAAGAGCCACCAACATCCACACATGTATCATGAAGAGGGAGTACATGTTACTGACTAAGAGAGACACAGACACCAGGAAGAAGGCGATGCACAGACCCGAGTATCGGAAGAGGACAAACTGGACCTCGCCCGTTGCGCTGTCTTTCGTGAGAACAAGACAAAGAAGGAAAGCAATGATCACCGCGTAGTAAAGGACACCTGCCAATACTAGTGCTGGAATTTTCATTGCTGCGAGTACCTTTGCGGACCACTTGTTGTCGGGTGACTGCCGTTTCTTGTCAAACACCTGTTTGGATTTGCTCAGATTTAACTTCTCGGTGAGCTCTTCCGCCTTTTCAAGAGGTTTTTCCCCGCCCTCCCCTCCGAATACAGTTTCCGCAAAACTTTCAGACTGGAGCAGTGACATCATGTTGATGAACATTCCTACCGAGAAATCATTGAACTCAAAGTAGTTGACGAGAAAATATGCCAACAGGCCAAAATTAGGAATTGCTGCACCAAGTAGGATGAGGCATATGAGGAAGGGGCTAACGTAAACATCGTTGGCAGATGCTATTGGTGTCTCGTGTTTAATTTTCACTCCGACGGCGAGAATAACCGCGAATTGAGAAATCATCTGACCCATAGCGGTGATGGCAAAGCTGATGACGAAAGCTGTCGTGTCTTTTTGAGACTTGCAGATATCCAATGGCATTTGAGTTAGCACTGCAGTCGTACTGAGCAGAATGAAAATTCTCATTACGTAAACTGAAAGTACAAAAAAGAAACAGGACGCAACAGCAAAAAACGCAATGCCCTGCGCATCACTCTGGCCGTTCATGAGCAAGTATGGACTGCTGGTAATGAAATCAAACATGTCAAGTACCAAAATAGGAAACAGCAGTAGCTCTGATAAAACGCTTCGTGAAGTTTCAAACCATGTTTCTAAACGTTCTTTCCACTCTTCGCTGATACAGATGCAGCGCTTGTGTTCAACTGGTGAATCGTCTTTATTTTCTTCTCCACTTTCCTCTATTTCTTCATTTTCATGTCTAAATTTTTTTATCAGTGCTCGAACAATCCTAGCACATGACCCTAATTGGACAAAAATCAATTGCTGCCAAAATAAGAGCAAGTGATGAGAAGACAAAAGCAACGATTTTTAGTTTAGTATGTTGCTCCTTTATCGATTGTGCTGAAGAAATGAATTGATACAGTGTTATGCCATTCTCTGCATACACCCAGAGATCCTGCATTAGACTGCTAAGCCCAGGAAACATTAGCTTTGGCGCCATCTGTTTGCCAATGTTTGCAGCATCTGACATCAATTTAGAGTTTTGCTTTGCTTTTCTTTCCTCCCTTTCCTTCTTTGATATTTTCTCTTTTTTCACTTTCGGTTCTTTTACTTTCGGCTCTTCCACTTTCGGTTGCTTGATATTCACTAGTTTTGATATGGCTTTTACAGCTTTTTTTGCTCGTATCTTTGTTTTTGGCTTGAAGACAGGTTCTTCTTCGGGTGATAACTTCTTGAATTTGTACTGTTCTTCAATTCTATAAGCATATAGATGTGGTAAATGCGTGTGCATTACAATAAATTTTGGGCAAGGCGCAAGTATCTGCTAAAGGTCCATTATACATGTATATGAACGTCGGCTATAGAATGAAAATAAGTGTGCAAGGTATACATGCATGCGTTGTGTTTATGCATACGGCAGCTAGAACCAATCAGATTTATCTGACCTATATCTATAAACCCTAAACTGTTATCCGTATATACCTATATATGCATGTATTATGCCATATCATATGTTGCGCATGCCTCTGCATGTATGTGGGAACACTGCATGTACTAGTACATTAGTAAGGATTTGTGGCGTCATGCTCAAAATTATAGCCGTGGATTGTTTGCAAACATCAGGAAGAACGGAAGGGTCCCTATATAGTGTCATGCACGCTTGCTCGAAATGCTATGGCATGCATGCTGCAGCGTTGGGAAGCTGTACATATCCCACCACAGTATTCAAAGAGCGAAAAGGATTAAATCCGGAGAAGAGCAAAGAACTTCATAGTGAAGGAAAGTTAACAAATACACGAAACTAGGAATAACGGGTAAACTATACGGCATGTCCTTTGAAGCTCTGAAAGTATATCATTGCTGATCTCCTGCATTCAACTAACCAAATGACGGCATGCATTGCATGTGCTATATCAAACACCATACATGCGCAATTGCGCATACATCTGGATTAAAAGAGGTAGTGATTGCTCAGTTGACTTAAGGACTGTTACCGTATTTCTGGCGCGCGCACCACCTTCCTGGTTTGTTGTTATAGTGACAATATTGCATTCCGTATTTCATTAGTACGTATATTTAGACCACGTATCATTTATTTAAAGTTGAAATATTGTTCATTATTTCTGGTGCTTGCTTTGGCGCTGGATCTGTGGCTCTTATAACAGACAAGTGACCATAGTCCGCTCGTAATTTGTTGTGTGGTAAGCTGTGTTAGTGTTTATTAGAGAATCTGTTTTCATAGGCGTATCAAGTGCGTGTGATCCAGAGTACAGCGTCTTTCCCTTTGTAACGTATCTTCCGGTTACATGGGACCTTTCAATCTAGGCTTGCATTTCCTCTTTTTGATTTTCGCTAGATTCTTTTTATACTTAACGCTACGCTGTGCGCAACAGGCTCCAGAATTGAAATGGTCAACGAAAACGTAAGAGCCATACATGGTACAACAACACCTCATACCATGCAGCTGTGGGTTGTAGATCCCTTGGATACAGTGATATGTTAGCGTACCGACTTCTGGACGTTCATGAAACGCCTCAGATCTCACAAAAAGCTGAATGCGTGGAGAACACAATGCAGCAGATATTCATTCCCGCGCTCCCGCCAAATCATAACTGGCCTCATAATGGCCGGCTGCCTGAACATAAAATAGAACAATTCAAAGGCGCCGAGTAAGGTGGAAGGTTATGGGCAAGTAGCTTATTCAACTAACTAGTGGCACTAACAGATTCTTAATTTGACGGCCTTGATCATTTACTATACAATAGATACAGTGCGTCAAAGTCATGCAGACCGCAATGGCGTCCGCAAGATGAGCGTATTTTGTCGTTTTTACAACAACAATACATCCTTCAGCCACTCAACTAAGCCAAAACACGCAACACATAGTAACAAGTTATTCTATGTACTTGACGCTTTCTAATTGGGACATATAGTACCTCGCCTCAGGCGCTTTGTCTTTTCTATCCGCCATTACTTCAACAGCAAGAATAACGCTCAGAGTCATAATAGCCTACACAAATTTCTTATTATTAGATTCTGGGATCTCTAATGACACCGCCTTAAGTCGTAAACCTTTGAACCAATACTCTGAGAGGTTTAGGTTTCAACACCACTACATGACCTGTCCGAAATGTAATTTTTAACGGGTAACAGCCCTTAATTATGTTGAGTGTGGTCTCACTGCTACAGCTATATAGCAACTGATACATGCATGCAGTAATATACCATGGCCATGCTCCAGATCTGCTCAAATTTTACCAATAGCTAATGCGAAATCATGTGTTAACGTGTTTGAAAATGAATATCCTGCTGCCATTCCCCTCAATCCAAGTTGAGAACGAAACCCAGAGATACTGTAGAAAGATAAGTTGCCAGTAGGCTTCTGTACAAATGATACAAATGATACTGCGCAAGTGCATGGTTCCATTGCGATTGCTTTTAAAAAAAAAATACTACAAGACTCATCACTGCATGGACCAATCCTTGGTATTGTCATCAGGTTCAGTAACAGATTGATTCCTTGCTTCACAACTTTGCGGTTCGTAATATTAATATTTAAATTCAGTATTGTATATTATATTGAGCATGCTCCGACACCGTCATAATTTCCTTAGGAAATACTGTACTGTCGCTTCGATAAATTGAATTTCCTTAGGAAATAATTGTCACCAGCGACATCATTTCTTAGCGACAGAAGATTCTGATAAACCTAAAAGGTTCGCAAATCTTTGTGAGATGGAAGAGGCACTATTTTTATTTTTTCAGCGATGGTCTCCATTTTGCCTGCAGCAGTAGCGTTGCCAGGGTAGTATTGATGGTAGGGCACGTGAGGGAGGGAGGGGCGGGGCTCCTCTAGAACATTTTTGCAAGTCATGCATTCTGTTGCAATTTCTAAATTCTATAATGTTCTGGATAATCCGCACATCTAACAACATAATATCCTTTGTTACAACAGTGCATGAGTTTTCATCAATTCTTTTTTCACGTGGGAAGCACGTATGTGTGTGTGTGTGTGCGTGTGTGCGTGTGTGTGTGTGTGTGTGCGTGTGTGTGTGTGCGTGCGTGTGTGTGTGTGTGCGTGTGTGCGTGTGTGTGTGTGTGTGTGTGTGCGTGTGCGTGTGTGCAGTGCATCAACCATGCCGAAATATGGTTGTTTAACTGAAGTAGCGTTGTTCAAAAAGAAGCTAAACGTCGCAACATAGGAATTCTAAAGTAGCAGAAACAAGGGCTTTAAACACTATAAATTAGACCTTTTGAAAAATGGTATTAATTTGAAGTTCTTAATGGTCACGTTTCTGTTAAATTTAAAATGAGTATAATTTTTCATAGGGTCTTGAAAAATTCCTTGGTAACAGTAAACACATATTTGCGTCTCTACGCAATATTAGGTTAATTCCATGTAGTTAATGAATCGATTCTGCCGTATGATGCAAGATGGCTCATTTTGCTTTCATGAAATGATGATGTGGTCACATGACCCATCCCCATGAGCATATGATGGGTGGGCGAGCAGAAGGCAGAGGAATCGAAATGCACGCTTCGTCGATCGACATCGCAAATCGTACTGGCAATCAAGTTACGCCATAATAATAGAAATACATAATGTAAATTAGTTGCCCTACCAGGTCGACTGTCAGGCCAGGCAGTCAGGCCGGACCCTGGCCTTCGGCAACCCTGGAAGCAACAACCGATTATCACGTGACACGCATGCGTGGCGCCGTACTCACGACGTATACTGAAATGTGAACGTTCACAACTCAACTCGAGTAGAGGCTCGAGCCCACGCTAGTGTTGTTATATCAATTCGTTACTTCAGGAGTGAGTTTATGCTAATCTCGGTTCGTAGGGCCATATAGGATAGAGAATATAGATAGAGAGACCTCCAATTACAGATCACATGGAGGAAACACTAATTCCAAATACCTTATATCAGAACTATTATTATATGCTTTCAACTAGTTTAAGATGCCCCTGCCCAAACCAACTACCGAATGTGCACCGCGCAAGCGTATACAACGGACCTATATAAATAGGCCAAAATCTACAAAACTGACAAAGATTGCGACCCAATAATCGTATGAGTCATATATGAGGCAGGGGCGGATTTAGGGGGGTCCAGGACCCCCCCCTTTCCTATATGAAGAATGACGTAATGCATACTGTAATCTATGCAGCGTTCATGCATGTTACCGTCCTTGGATTAGCAAGATTGCACATCGTTCTAGCCAAGTGGGGTCTATATCGATCTAATCAAATCCTCCTACATGCGTAATAACGAAATATTTAATCGCGCGATCGATCGAATAGTGCGTGTGAGTGAGGTAAGCGACGTGAATGGGATGGATCTCAGATTCTTTTCCTCAGAAAACAGATTGCTATAGAGCTAAATAAACTAACAATACTAATATTATAGTAAAACATACATGAGTCGTTTATAGACCGACATGCATGGCTGGTGCTTGGCCACGTGCATGCTTCGGTCACAAATTCACAAAAGCTTTGCGTCACGAATTTAATTGCTGAGCAGTAGGAACCATAGAATGAACAGTTTTCTCGTCGCTATCCATGCAGGCTCTAGTAATGCGGATATCGCGTGATATATATGTATTGGATATCACTGTGAATTTCATGCTAAATAAACGCAAAAGCAAAAAAGCGGCTGGGGCGAAGCCCAGACGCCCACTGGGGGAGCTATCAGCGCTCCCCCCAGACCCCCTTGCTGTCACGGGAGGGGCACGCCCCCTCCCGTACCCTCCCCCAGTTGTGAATATATTTATCAGACCCCCCCTTTCCCAAAATCCTGGATCTGCCCCTGATGAGGGTCTTATAGGATAAACATTTTGCAAATAACAAAATGCTACACTGTTTAGTTCTCCAGTGCATTTTCATTTTTCGTTCTGCGAAAACCATCGTGCCAATAAAACCGACGCAAGACTAATTGCAAAATAATTCAGCGAATATTGTGATCCAAATACCTGAGTAATATTGAACAACAAAAATTTGATGTGCATGGCTGCTAACTTGCTTGCGTACAGCACCGTATACTTCGTTATCGTTATCTTACATGTCTATTTGCCTGGCCAATACATTGTGCTTTAATGGAGCACACTATATGTAGCAACAAACATTTGGATGCGAATAAATTTCCAATTGAACGCGCTGTAAAAAATTTTTTAGAGTACCGACATTCTCAATCCAAAATTTGGATTGACTTGTGCCCTGCAAGAGGCACAACAAAGCACGTCACATAAAGCCGAAGAGTTTGGATTAAGATTCGCGCGAGGAAATAAATGCGCCGCAGAGAGGGAAAAATAAAATTAAAAAAAGGAAATAGTAATGACCAGTGGTTGAATTGAATTCTCGCTTCACTATATCCTATAAATTTACCTTACGGCCTTAAGTGCGCAGCCAATATAGATATGGCCACGTCACGTCATGCGAAAGCGCTTCCGCGTTGTGAGAAAATCATTATTTGCAAACAAATCCATGCCTGAAACACCCGTGCAGGCCATCACTTGTTAGAATGAGGCGACGTGGTAGCCCAACATAACACATGCATATTGCGACTTTGTAAGCTTGCAATTACCTATCACCAAAGCAACCATAACATGCCGTTATAGCCTGACTCAGCAATGTGCATGTCTATAGGATCACACTCCCTTCATGCCACGATTCGATATCTTTTCGGCAGAGTTCTTGTGGCAAGATGGACCAACCACAACTATGGATGTATACTTCCAGTTCAACTCATGTAGTACTCGTTAAGTAGGATTCCAATTGCCGTGAATACGATTAACAAAAAATTCCGTATAGACTATTACAATATTATTGGGCCGAAGAAAATTCTGTAACCTCCCTACCATCAATAATGGCCACGATTGAAGGGACACCTTGCTTTGGTGCCTCTTGCAGAGTGAAGGGATACAATGGCGTAATTGCGGCCATCGGTAAGTTTGCATGCATGCATGCAACAGCATAAAATAAATTCAGGCATTCGCGGACACTCTTGTATCTTTGTCAAACTTAACATGTCCCCAAACTGTGCAGGCACAAAGCAGGAGGTTGAAGAACTTGAACGTCTTTTTATCCATGACCTATGGGTTCCAGATTTCGCTGCAGGTAATAACCTAACCTATTTACATCATGCACGAAATATAAGTATATATGCTGCCACCCACAAATACAGGAAATGCTACATCCTTTTCACCACCGTCTCAGAGTTCAGCTGAAAGTAACACTGCACAAGACGGTTTGGGTTCACCATGCATGTGTAAATTTTACATGTATAATAGTTCGATCTTTAGAGACAATAATTGCCAGCGGAACCGGCTTTGAAAAAAAATGGAAGTCCAAGAAAACAAGCAAGGTCATATTGCGGACGGGTCAACAAAAAGAAGTTGTTTAAAATAGCATGCTATCATTGGAACGCTATTTCTTTGCTTTAGGAAAAGCAATGGAGTCCAAAAAGAGAGGTCAATCCGTTTATAAATTGAGATTTTAATATTATCCAAAATAATAGGGAACATCCTGGAAATTACAGCTGACTGTAGTTTTAATATTAGACTGTATGAATAGCGAGAAATGATTGCATTATAGCAGCGGATTTCACTCATCAAGTTGACATAACTGGGGAACCATTACCGGTGTCTCGAGTTCATGTCTGTGTGCAGACCACTCGTGAACAGTTTGCAAGTGAGTGCAGGCAGTAGACAACAATCTGACAAAACTTCACACTGACTATGTATTGAAATAGATGGTTCACATAATCGCTGAAAACCATCTCTTGCACACAGCTGAAAAGCAAACTAACCGGACAGGTGCACACGAAAGACAAGGCGGTCGACCGAACTTCAAACTCGACCGAACTTCGATAGAAATGGGCGCCGGACTGCACCTTTTTAAGTGTGGAATTTCATGTACAGGTACAGTAGCACACATTAGGACGGTCCGAAATTTAAGTTGGTCAAAAGTCGGTAGGCATTCGGAGTTTCGGACAGCCCGACTTCCAATTCGAATCCGATTCATGAGGTTTGTTTGACCAGATTATAGTTTCTTAAACTTGCTAAATAGAGGTCTGTAATATTTATAATTTCGTAATTGCATAATTTCCGTAATCCCTTGTTTCACTCAATTGGTGTTAATCTCAATTTTATTTTAATTGTCTTGTAGAACTCTAAACAAACTGCAAAGATCAAATCTATTTAGCATTATTCAGTTGCTACTTAAAGAGCAATTGCCCACTTCGTGAAATAACCCCACGTATTAATAACCCCACTTATTAATAAAAACTCACATATCGTTGTCGTCATCGTCGTCTTCAAGTGTACCTGCATGACAAAATATTATTTTTCTTTGCGTAATTACCACGCACTTAGGACCAATGCTTACACATATATATATTACAACACCTTGCCTTAGTTAGATAGGATTTAATTTGCCTAATTTCGGCCGCAAGATAGCAAATCTATTAACACCTATACAGGGCGTGGCCCGACCGTAACTTGAAACATGGCGTTTGTCCGTTTCTTTATCTCCCACAATTTTTCAACTCACTCCCATACGCAGGCACATGCACTTTTATGAGAGAATATGACGCCAGAATATAGGCAACCTCGAGCCATGGGATACAATTTATAATACACCTAAATTAATTTTAAATTACTCTTGCCTTCCTCAAGCTGCGAAGGATTCATCCTCACCAAATGGCGCACCGTTTGTGCCGCTGACTGAACTATCTTCGCTCGCCTGTACGCGTTACGCGTCGCTGTAGTTTCGTCGTCGAAACCCAGTCGCATCTCGCTAGCTGAGTTGCCGGCGCTACTACCTCGCACACGGTCTTCATCTCCAATCCGGATAGATTGCTCAAATGAATCTGAGGAACCACCGAAGCTGCTTCTCTCCATGTCTTTAAGCCACAGCTAAACGCGCCTCAAATAAACGAAACACTTGTTAGATTTCCACAACGATGGCGTAATGCATGGTCTTAAGTATTCATGGTTTAATTAAGCAATAAGCGTAATTTCTGTCTGTAGGATGTACTTAGGACGCGACGTGATAAATAAAAACCTTTATAATTATATAGCGCCTTCCAGAGTTCGATTTGAAATCAGGCAGTGAGAGCGAAACAAAAACATAACACAGCAATGTTCTTGCTGCACGCAGGTACTTCCTGCCATCGTGTATGGGAACGATGGCAGGAAGAGAACTGCATGAATAGTAGGGCGCCTTTGCATCAAAAAGTGCCCTCGCAAAAGGACTCCCCCAAAATCCATCTGCTGCAACATCGAGACGTGCTGTTGCTGGCGGAAACTCTAACCCAGAGTCTTCTCGTACCCAGATCGACTGACGTAACAGTATGGCTTGCATATATCGGACTAGATGGGTTTCGGGTTCTCAAAACGCGTCCTAACGAGAAACGGACGAGCAATTCACGGAAGATGTCCAGACAGAGCACCCAAACATATCACGTTGAACGACCCGCGCCGATTATTAAATCTAGCAAGATTGATGATTCGTATGGGGATGCCATAGTGCCATCTGACAGAAGGCAATAATTGTGTTCTCTGTCCCATCGTCACATTATATATTCAAGAGGGACACCCAAACTATATGTAATGTAAAAGAGGGCCGGCATTTGGTTGCATATTGTGCCTGTGTGTACTTGTGTGTGTCAGTGTGCATGGTGCATACATGTGCATGTGTGTGCGTAGTGCGTGATAAACAATGCATCAAATCATCACATTGCCCACATAAGTATCATGGATTAAAATAAGATGAGACTTGAGGAGGGACCATGCTACCAACAAGACGGGCACAAGTGAGTAATGTAGGAGTTAGATAAGAAAGGGGGGGAAGAGAAGGGGGATGGGGTGGAAGAGATTGGAAGGGACATATATTGGTAGAGTAAGTGACGAGGGGAGAGTTAGTTATAGAGAGGAGATATAGCTGACCACTGAAGGATTGTCAAAGGGGGAAAAAGCAAGTTTAGTGGTATGAAGATCACCTTTTGAGAGAGTTGGGGTGCATGGACCTGCATTCCTATGGCAGTGGAAACTTTATGGGAAATTGCAACAAAGAGGCCCAGGACTCCTTCTCAAGACTGGTGTCAGTCCCACCTTGCCATTAGCCTTTCCCTCCCCAAGGCATCAAACACAGCTGACATATACAACAGGCTGCATGAACGCGACACTGGTTGGGTTAATCTCCAGAGCCCTCTTGGTTAGGAAGGCCCAGCCTTTCATGACTTTGACTGTGTGTATTTCTTTATTATAAATAATCTTCACTTTATTATGCTTTTTTTTTTTTTAATTATAAATGTCATGCTATATTCAGAACTCATATACATATACAACATTATTAATACATATATTATAAACACATTACACACTATCAAACATATAGTCTAGATAAATGGCCCTGGAATTGGCTCTGATCAGGGTCAAGTTTAATCTGCCATAAATCAGATTAGTTGTTAAGGACTTGGGCTGCCCCAGTTGGGTGGCTAATCTTCCTGCAAGTCTGGAGAGACAACGTTGAGCTTCTGGTCCCCAACTTCCATAGGACTCTACAACCAAAGGGATGCACACCCACCCTAGCTCTTCACATTTTGCATCGTTACTGTGGTGCTTCCTCTGTTCTGCCTGCATTGCTGCTGAATTTGGTGTCACACACGCTACTTGTAGGGTATTTGAATTAAGCAGGGATGTGACACAAAGATCAATTGCAGCAGGCTTGCCCAACTCCCAATTAGGGATGAGGACATCGGCAGGACGCGTTTGTCATGCTTCATGACCCAGACTGCTTCCAGCTTCAAGCTGTGCACCCAAGCATGCAAGTTGGCAGAACTCAAAAAGGGTGTCTCGTACTCTGTTGTGGCGGGAAACCACATCAGGGCCATTTTTACATGACAGAGCATGGTGACCAAATTGATCCAAAGAATGGGACATGCATTGGGGACAAAGCTGACCTTGACTGATAGGAAGGCCTAACCACCATTTAATGGCAACTTGAAACTCAGAGGGATCAAGATGAAGGTTGAGCCTTGGAGAGGGTGTGACAGAAAGCCAAGCTGATGAGTGAGGTGAGGAAATTGAAAGTAAACGAGCCCTATCCGGCAGTGAAGCATTAGCAAATAGCTTGGTAAATTGCTGGTCCTCCAACTTAGCAAATAACAGTTTTTGAGTTAGGTTAGAAGTAGTGATGGATGTAATGGTGAGCTCATCCGTAGTAGGTACAGATGCATTGAACAGGTCAATAGCATGCAGAAGATGTTTGCTTTGTGGAGAGCTACAGTCAGATGCAACTGCAGAAGCTATGTAAGCAGCAGGTGAATGAAGGGAAAGGCGACGAAGCCCAAGGCCTCCACGACTTAAGCTAAGTTGGGCTTGCTGCCAGGCTGCATCAGATGTGTCGACCATGGTGCACTCGGCAAAACAGTGGCGTACATCATTATCAAAGAGTGCAAGACCATCAACAATCAATGAGGGTGGAGTTGATCTAGCCAGGTGCACCAGACGACAGAAACTACCGCATAACCTCAAAAGGAGCAGTGCCACCTGGGGATCAACAGAGCCAACCTCCTCCAATTGCGTCAGTAGGTGCCGGGCCTCTGCACGCTTCTGGGCAACAAACTTGCCACAGAAAATAATGTCACCAATGGGGGCTCCAAGTATTTCAAAGTGAGGTGATGTAAACCTTTTCATGTCTGATGGAAAAAGGCGTAGGTCACACGGACTGTACAATTCGCATTTGTCAATGTTGATGTGAAGGCCTAGTGAGGGACCCAGATCCTGTATGATGGAAAGAGCATGTGCAACTGCTTGTGCTATAAATAGGAAACTGTCCCATAATTAATAATACAGCAATAGATTAACACATAAGACTGGAACACTATACAGCTAACAGCAAGCATGCAAGTAGCATAAACATGATGTCATAGGACATAACTATCTATAGATCTCTACGGTGGCCCTGGAGGTCGCGCGACCAAACATTGTACGACAAGCGGTTTTTTGATTGAACAATATAGCGATGGTCCGATTCCGTGTTCGAGCAATGGAGCAGCGGTCCGATTCTGCGATCGATCCCATTCCGCGATCAAACGATCATCCACTTCCGCTACCGCGCTAACTAGCATTGATCTATTTTTGGGATCAAACAACGGTCTATATTTGGGATCGAACAACGGTCTATTTTTGAGATCGAACAGCGGACCGTTTCTCCGACCGACCAGCCAAACGTACTATGGGATATATAGGTGGTACCTTGCATGACGTCACGTAATTTTATACTATTCGATAATACAATAGTACTTGAGGCGAGCAGTATGGTTCACAGAGACGACCCAATAGTCGACCGTAAGTTAGCATATCACTATCAGGTAACGATGCATATACATGCACATGCAGGGCTAATAGTGCGATACTGGAGGCAGCAGAAGACAATCCTGGTAATACTCGGCTAATGCACCACGTGGTTGTTGGGTTAGTGTGTATGCTGGCTACACTGGCGCAGTAGCAGTAAACTAACGGCATCGCTATACCTTCAGGCTAACATGGCTCAAGAAAAGGCTCGCTGCGCTGGGACTTAAACGGCGCAACGTTGTGGAAACACGCCTTACACTTGTACATCAGGCCATTAAGGTCAGTACTTTTTGCCGGGCTATGCAAATACAGAGTGGCGTGACGTCTCCACGTGGGGGGCATAGAATGAACTTCAAACGTCCAACTGCTGCCTCGGATACCGGGCAATGTGGAGATTGCTACAATTGAAGTACCGGTACACCATTAAAAGGTAGCCTCATCTTTGGGTGAGGTACACGTGATCCTCCTTGACATACATCACTCATCTAGATCCACTGTGATGATGCTACTGGCAGTAATGGATCCTATTGCTTCACGACTACGTAAAGTTAAACGACTTACAAGGAGAACATATGTGAACAAGGCAAGCGACAAGCCCCATGTGTGCAGCTACCTATACCTTGAACTTAGTGTTTCATTTCAGGGTCCAAACTGGTGTTGGCACATCAATGGGTATGACAAGCTCAAACCGTTTGGCTTCCCCATTCATGCTTGTATTGATGGGTAAGTAGTGTTTCATAATTTTCACGGTGTTCCTCCAGATTTTCACAGAAGATCATTTGGTTGGAGCTAACTGCCACTAACAATGACCCTGATGTTGTGGTTAAGTTCTATTTGGATGCAGTAGTAAAATTGGAAGGTATGTCACATGCCTTGGTAGCATCTATGCAGGATGTGTTTGAGTATTCAGTGTTTGTGTTTTGTATTTTATATGTACTGTGTGGTTTGTGTGTGACATGTGCTGTGTATTTCTGTGTAATATATGTTGTGTTTTGTGTGTCATGGGTGCTGAAGTATGGACCCCCTTCAAAATTATGTCACAGCGATGACGACTGTTGGCAAAATTAATATAAGTTATTGGTACTATACGACCCAACCATGAAGCCGAGTGCCAGCCATAGGCGGCCATAGACTCCCATCACTCCATCATCACCACGCCTGTTACCACTCCATCGTCACCATTCTCCATCAGCACTCATCACCACTCACTCATCACCACTCACTACCATCAATCACTCCGTCATCACTACTCCACCATCACGACTCATCATCACACTCCATCATCACCACTCCATCATCACCACTCTCCATCAGCACCACTCCATCATCACCACTCCAGCATCATCACTCCATCATCATCACTTCATCAATCACCACTCATCATCATCACTCATCATACCACTCCATCATCACCACTCCATCATCATCACTCATCATCATCACTACCCCATCATCACCACTCCATCATCACCACTTCATCATCACCACTCCATCATCACTCATCACACCACTCCATCATCACCACTCATCACCACTCCATCATACACTCAATCATCACCCCATCATCACCACTTCCATCAATCACCACTCCATCATCACCACTCCCATCATCACCACCCATCATCACCACTCCATCATCACACTCCTCCACTCATCACCCACTCATCATCACTCCATCATCACCACTCCATCATCATCACTCCATCATCACCACCCATCATCACCACTCCATCATCACCACTCCATCATCATCACTCCATCACACTCACCACTCCATCATCACCACTCTCATCATCACTCCATCATCACCACTCCATCATCATCACTCCATCATCATCACTCCATCATCACCACTCCATCATCATCACTCCATCATCACCACTCCATCATCACCACTCCATCATCATCACTCCATCATCACCACTCCATCATCACCACTCCATCATCACTCCATCATCACCACTCCATCATCACCACTCCATCACCACTTCATCACCACTCCATCACCACTTCATCACCACTCCATTATCACCACTCCCATCATCTCCACTCCATCACTACTCTCCATCACCACTCCATCATCACCACTCCATCATCACCACTCCATCATCATCACTCCATCATCACCACTCCATCATCACCACTCCTATCATCACTACTATGATGCTAATGGCTTTGGCAGTGTAATTTACAAGATTAGTTCATTTGGCATACAAGGTATTTACAAGGCTTTTAAACAATTAACTATTGCTCAGTACTAAAATTAGTACACTCGTTTATTATTTATATAATGATTACTAATAGACATGATTGACCTTTCGGCCAACTTGGGATGCCATGATGACATCATTTATTGTTTCGGCTCTCGATGAGAACACTCCAGCTGCAATTCATCCACATGACGTGGTGACTCATGTTCCATCCCACAGCTCTGTACCCACTCCTCTGACCTGGCCATGGAGGTGTGGCACACTCCTGGAGTGGGGAAAGTATGCTCTACCCTAGAACACATTGAGACTCTGCACCAATTCTATAGATCAGCATCTAGACTCGTATGCATCACTATGTGGTCCCCATGACCCCCCCCCCCCCCCTCTTCTGTGGTCCCCGTGACCCCCCTCTTCTGTGGTCCCCGTGACCTCCCTCTTCTGTGGTCCCCGTGACCCCCCTCTTCTGTGGTCCCCGTGACCCCCCTCTACTGTGGTCCCCGTGACCCCCCTCTTCTGTGGTCCCTGTGACCCCTTTCTTCTGTGGTCCCCGTGACCTCCCTCTTCTGTGGTCCCCGTGACCTCCCTCTTCTGTGGTCCCCATGACCCCCCTCTTCTGTGGTCCCCGTGACCTCCCTCTTCTGTGGTCCCCATGACCCCCCTCTTCTGTGGTCCCCGTGACCCCCCTCTTCTGTGGTCCCCATGACCTCCCTCTACTGTGGTCCCCGTGACCTCCTTCTTCTGTGGTCCCTGTGACCCCCCTCTTCTGTGGTCCCCGTGACCCCTTTCTTCTGTGGTCCCGTGACCCCCCCTCTTCTGTGGTCCTAGTGACCCCCCTCTTCTGTGGTCCCGTGACCTCCTTCTTCGTATGGCAACACATAATCTACGAAAGTAAGAAAGAAAAGAGTTTGGTTGTCTTCCGGTGAAGACCAGTTCTTTAAAGAAGGTAGCTTTTTGGAGTGCAGCAGTCTTATTAGCCCCAGGTGTAAAATTCTAAGTGGACTTGCTGCACTTGTATTGGGCAACTGTGCTGGAAGTTCAACATACGAAGGGGGGTACTCTTTTTTCCATATGTAAGTTGTTGTATTTGCTGCGAATTCACCAGCAGTACAATGATCGGTTGAGGGAAATTTAAAATTTGAGCAGCGTTGTTAATGTAATGTTCACTTCACTATTGATGACATAGCTTGGATCCAAGCTAGCCTGCCTGCCTGTAAAGCTTGGTGGCCTGGGCATTCGTACTGCTACACATGTAGCCCCATCTGCTTTTTTAGCTTCAGCCAGTGGCTCTCTTTCGCTTGTACTACCTATTGATTTCAGCATTATCAGTACACGAAACCCATTGGGATGATGCTCTCTCTCTGCTATGAAATCGTGACCAGATATTCAAGACAAAAGAATCATTTTTAGTCCTTGAATCAGTTTAGAAAAAAACAAATGGTTATTATCAATTCACCAGCCTCAATGTTGATTTATTAATGCTCCAAATTTTCATTTGTCATCAAGGTTTGATTAAATTTTATTGTGGTAGTCAGGTATGGTTTCAATTCAACTAATATGCAAAAATTTAAACCATGCCAGTAGACTGCACTTCTGCCATTTTTTCATTATTTGAACACCTTTCTACACTTCTTTTGTTTTGGCTTGATTTGCTTCACCAGTTTTATTTGCTAAAGAGTGCAATTCATACTTCTAACAATCCTTGTATTAAGTATTGCATCATTTGTAAACACCTGTGCATTGTGAATTAAAATGTTTAATTTCCTTACTAATTTGTGTTAGTGAAGTATGTGTGTTATTATATACCGTGCACTACATAATACACATCAACAAACACTGATTAGTTGCTAAAAGGGTGTGCTGTGGTCCCCAGCCCTACCTTCCCACCTCACAAAAATCTGACATCCTTCCATCTGCTGTGGCCCTCCTATCATGTCATGGTCCCCTTCTATATGTGCCAGATAAAGACGTTCTTTGAGGAACACCTGCACACAGATGAAGAGATCAGGCTGATCCAGGAGGGGAGTGGCTACTTTGACGTGAGGGACCATCAGGACAGGTGGGTGCGCATCGAAGTCGTCAAAGGTGACCTCATCGTCCTGCCTGCCGGGATCTATCATCGTTTTACGTTGGACTCAAAGGTGTGTGATTTGAGTTTGCCACACACACCTGTGCAAGGGTTTTGCGTTCATTCTATTGTTGCCCAACAGAACTACATCAAGGCATTGAGGCTGTTTGTTGGAGAGCCGGTGTGGACCCCAATCAACAGACCTGCTGATGACCATCCCAAAAGGGTGCAGTACCTGGAGGCGTTCATCATGAAGGCAACGGCCTAGCCAGACTTGTGGTGTATTTATTTGTTGTATTGAAACAATTTATGCTACTGTCTTTAACGTAATGTCGGATTGTGAGTAGTGTGGAGGGGAGGAAGAGTGTCAGTCAAGTACCCAGACCGATGCCACATCAGCAGATGCGTTAGTGTTCAGACATCTGTGTTATTGGGTCTGGGTACGAGATTTAGATGGCCTGAGGTTTGTGGAGCGGGACACCACATATAACCAAGCCCGTTTCATGTCATTCCAATACAGGAAGGTAACTGGAAATTAATCCTGTCCCATTGCATATTTATATGTCTACGTAATTATTAAAATTAATTAGCTTTATTCTTGATCTTGAATAACATTGGGCTCTAAAATATGAGGGTTTTGTTTTTATCACTTGCAAAAATCTAGCTCTAATAGACATCTTGGTTCATAATTGGGAGTTTGGCAAGCCGGCAGCATTGGATTTCACCATTACATCACCGCTAAATCATTCTACTTCGAACGAAGCGAGTGTGATGGCCGGATCCGCTGCGGCGGCTGCCGAACTCCGTCATGTGCAACTTAATTGTCTGAGTGTGTTGTTCTGCTGCAAAAATGCAGAGAATAATTATAAAGCAGATAAATGTTTGAAAAATAGTCAGTGTAAGATTAGAGGAGTGGTTGCAATGGGCAGCATTATCCACCAATGATGAGAAATGCAACCGCTTGGGCTGGGTTTGTATCCCCTTAACCGTGGAGACGTATGGTTGTTGGGGAGAAGAAGCCAGCAGGTACCTCGACAGACTCGCTACACGGATCGCCACTCGAACTGCTTGTCCCGCAGTGTCGGGGCTATACGGAAGGCCCTGATCAGGGCCACTGCTAGGGCTTTACTGGCTAGATCATGATAACTGATGATGACTCTTTGTGTCCTAGGCAGTAGGTTTGTAGTATTATTACTCATTTATATAACGTTTAAGTATTCATATTGTATAGTAGTTATAACTCTAAGTGAATTAATAATATTTGCCTAACTACTGTAATGCATATGAAAGAAATCAAGGGCTTAATTAATTTCAATTGTGACTTGTATCCTTCATTTGTTCACCCATGGTTATTATTGAATCATTTAGCATTCTGTGCTGCTTGTGATTTTTTTTTTTTTGTTGCTGCGAAGTCGTCACACCACGGTCTATGAAACTATTTAGGACAAACCTCCGGGTATTGCTGGATTATCAGATCGCCAACTTGAAATTCCTGTCCGCTAGTCTTCGTATCCTACACCTCAACTCGAGCATATTCACCCACCAACTGGTAGTTCTCTGCTTAAATACCTTGCTGTAGTCACCAGCATTGTTGCATTCAGCTGGAGTAAATGATATTCTCCAGTAGCCAAGGTTTACATCCAAATATCAACTCAAATGGTGTGTCTCTAGTAGTCTCATATTCACTGGTAAACGTAAGGGCAGGTAGAAGAAGCTAGATCCAGCTGTGTTCATTCTGCTGTGCAGCCATGCGCAGAGTATCTATAACATTGTCCTCAGTATTAACAAGCCCATCTCATTGAGGGTGATACTAGTTTTTCATACAACAAGTAGCTGGCAGGTTTCTTTGATTACCCACCAATATAGCTCAACTGACAAGTACATTAAGAAGTGAGCAACGTACAGAACAACACACATATATACAACACTGTACTTCAGTCACATTATCCACATGCACACATATCTAGAATCATGTTTTCTCAGTGGTTAGGGGTTCAGAGCTCATCCAGTCTCACACTCATCGGCGTGCTACATTAGTGATTGTTGTTCCCAACCACCCTAAGTCTCATGTGTTAATAAATAGCATGGTTTAATGAATCAATCAGGCAGTAAATAGGAAATGAAGCTATTTCCAGGAAGATAACAAAGCCACAACCCCAAGGAGTGAAATGAGTTTGGCTCCAGAATGCAACCTTTGCATGACAGGCTCAGGATGAAATGCATGCAGATTTATGTTCTATATATGTTCTCATTGTGTTCGCACTGTGAGATGATGCATCTCTAGTACCACCCAGATCACAGCATGGAACTTCCTATAAAGTACAAATGGAACGTTCTATACGAAAAAGGGGCTTGTGGATTTTATTTTATAACATAAAATTCGATATAATTATCTTCCGAAATAATAACGCTATCGGGTTCCTGTTTTAACACAACATACCACACCATTACTATATGTGAAAATCCGTGTTGGTGTCTTACACATGGGGGGTACCGACGTTACAAGGTCCGATACCCCGTAGGGTTCAAAACGGCCACATCTTCAGTTAGGAGTGTCCAAATCGGTTCAAAATAGGTACCTATGTAGAAGGGTCCTACCGCTATTGATTTTTTCTGTTCGTTAATTTTTGCTTATCCGTTATGGAGATACAAGTGTGCAAAGAAATTATTTCCCGGGCGTTAAGCGCCATTAATGTCTAGTCGTGGCACCGCAATTTGAAGATGTTGCCAAAAACTGCTTCAAGGATCTGGGAATCACAGTGTCAAGCGGCCATGGCTTTCTGGGTGGTGTAATTGGTACTCGAGAGTATTGCAGAAACTTCATGAAACAGAAGGTTGAATATTGGACGGAATGTGTCACCAAAGTATCCAAGGCGGCCGTCGGGGCACCTCAGGCAGCATCTGAACCTGCGTCAGCAGGTTCAATATAGGATTGATTGAGGAGTCATGAATGTCATTAAAAATTTTCAGTTGCGTCGCGAGGGACAACGAAGAAACGGATAGCTTTTCTCTTTGCAGCAATCGAACGACAACACCAAGATCTACGTTTTGGTGCTAGTTTTATGTCATAAAACTATGCCCTTCTAGACCAACTAAGAACCTGTTTCTCGTGCCCATGCCCCAAAAAATTGTTGGTCGTCGTCGTCGTCTTCTTCTTCTTCTTCTTCTTCTTCTCCGTCAAGTATAACTCACGCTAGGAATGGTTTTAAAGAACGGCGATAGTACCAATCGCTTCAGAATTTACCGGCGCGGTGCCCCTTAAGGTAATAAAGAAGCTACAACGAAAAAGTACTATATACGGTATGGGTATATTACTATGTTCTAAATACAGGAGTATGGATAATTTTAGGCAGTATAAATACTCCAACAGGCACAAAATTTATTTTGGTGTCAGTTTAGTCGTTACTTATTTTGGCTAGTGAAGTTGTTTTTCTAAAAATGCCTTCGCGTAATCGAAAGAAGAGAACGAAGCAACGAGCGGAATACCTCCAAAAGCAAGAAGAGAACAAGGCTAAAGCCCGAGAGCGCTACAAGGCCGACCCTGAAAAAAAGAAGGCCTCTGTACGCGAGAGCTACAAGGCCGATCCTGAAAAAAAGAAGGCCTCTGTACGCGAGAGCTACAAGGCCGATCCTGAAAAAAAGAAGGCCTCTGTACGCGAGAGCTACATCGCAAATATTGAACCTAAGCGTGCTGCTAAAAGGCAGCGATATGGAGAGGACCTCGAGGAGAACCGTGCTGCTAAAAGGCAGCGATATGGAGAGGACCTCGAGGAGAACCGTGCTGCTAAAAGGCAGCGATATGGAGAGGACCTCGAGGAGAACCGTGCTGTTAAAAGGCAGCGATATCAAGAGAGCGTCGAGGAGAACCGTGCTGCTAAAAGGCCAGTGGCGGACGGATGGGGGGGGGGCACAAGGGGCCTGTGCCCCCCCCCCCCCCCCCCCCCCCCCCCCCCCCCTCCCCCGTTAAATGAATAGATGCGGTCATACGGTAATAACGGTATACACGACTGAAAACCATCAAATGATTACAATACCGCAGTCAGATATATCACATTGATTGTGGTCTCATTAATTAATCACACACAATTTATAATCCTGGGACCATATCATGGCTGCCTATGAAGAACAATCTGACGCTAGCGTTAACCAGGTAAAGAAAAGAAAGGCGTCTGTGATTACGGATTTCTTCTGTAAACGATCAGCGTTGGTAAGTATAGTACATGAAGCACAATAATTATGCAGCTCTATTGGTCAGCTGCTTCCAAAGAAAGTCACCCAAGCAACCTTTTGTCCGCCCTAAGGGCTTGTAGGAAGCAGCAATTTCCAAACGTTCATACCATCCTTCATATTATGACAGTTTGGCCTCTAACGAGTTGCGAGGCATAGCGCTCCATCAGTGGACTAAGGAGGCTAAAAACGTACCTCAGGTCAACAATGACGGGGGAAAGGATGAATGGATTGGCTCTGCTAGCTGTACATAGATGTATCAGCGTTTCTGTGAAGGAAACAATTGATGCTTTTGCAAGCAAACAGCCACGGAGAATGAAGCTTTCCTTCATCTTGGAGGATGCAGCCACTGATGCTACTGATGAATAATAAAATTATTGTATGCAGCGGTGTGAATTAAAATTAATGATTGCATGGGTTTTAAATTATCATTATTTTTACGTAGTTTTGGAAGGTTTTAAAATGTAAAAACCGTTGGCTTCTGGGGCTCTGCCCCAGACCCCGATGGGGGAGCTCACAGCGCTCCCCCATACCCCCTAGCTGTGAGTATTTGGGGTCCCGCCCACAAGCGTGCCCCCCCCCCCTCCTAAATCCTGCGTCCGCCGCTGAAGGCGGATATACAGGGGTAATTCAGCTACCATTAAGGCAGCTAGAATGAGTCGGTATTGGAAGGGTCGTAGAACTACCACTACCACTACCACCCAAAGGTATGTTATAGCATGCTGTATGTACCATTTTAAATCTAAGGGCTGCTATGCACGTGGCTCATGGCTTCCTGTCATGCACACATTAACACTCTAGTATGCCTGCATGACATATTATCAGATGTACAGTATGGCTTCCTACACGGGATGTTCCCTGGTAAAGGTCAATGTTTGTACAAAAGGTTATTTGTACATGTACATGCATCTGTGTCTGTTACATTGTAAATGTGATGTGCAATAAAGGACTATACACATGTGTGTACTACTGTATTTGCATTTTCAGAAATTTAATTAACAAGTCTGTCATGCGCATCCAACCCTTGCATGCAGCCGATTATCAGATGTACAGTAAGGCTTCCCACAAGTAAAAGTTCCCCATGTACATGTAAAGGGTACAAAAGGTAATTTGTGTCTCTCACATTGTTTTAAAGGTCCACTGCACATGTGTGTACAGAAAATTGAGTTGTATGAAAATAAAATAATTCACGTTATGCGCAGTTGGTAAAATGTTTTGATACATGATAAGGCATAATGAATAAAAGTACTGCAACCCTATCTTCTCCCATATAGTTACTCCCTGTTTGAGCCCAACTCTCGCACACTAGCAGAGTATGGAGTGAGTCTTGAAAAAGCAATTCTTAGGGATAGTGAGCTTCTGAGTGATGTAAACAATGCTTTCTGCAATAGCCATCCATTGCTAGCTCAAAAGGTTGTTACAAGACCTGCCAAGATCTGCCCATGCAGCAGTAAGTAAGATTAGTGCAGATGCATTACTTGCTAAAGCAATAAGTGTACGAAGATCACAGGCAGGGTCACTGCTAAAAACTATCCGTAAGGTTAATGCAAAGAAGTTGCAAGAGAGTGATATTTTAGTCGGGCATAGGTTTCATACTGCTGGGGCTGAGCCTTACTTCTTTGATAATTCGTACACTCACAGAAAACAGCATGGAGCCATTCCAGTAGACCTCAATGGTAGGTGTGGAGTGGCAGAGGAGATAAAGGACAGGGATAAGGTCACCATACGCCCTTTGAAATGGAAATGTACAAATGAGTGTCGCAAGCTCACTAGTGAAGAAGTAGCAATAGTGTTAAAAACAAATTCACTGTTCCAAAAGTCCATTGAAGACCTCAGAGCTGGGCTCGATGCTCTTGATTCAGGGTGTGGTCATGTTCATTACAGCAGCGCTGGACCCACGGGCACCGCCTGCAGCAGCGCTGGACCCACGGCCACCGCCAGCAGAAGTGCCGCCACCGCCTGCAGCAGCGCTGGACCCACGGGCACCGCCAGCAGAAGTGCCGCCGCCGCCTGCAGCAGCGCTGGACCCACGGCCACCGCCAGCAGAAGTGCCGCCGCCGCCTGCAGCAGCGCTGGACCCACGGCCACCGCCAGCAGAAGCCCTGCCACCGCCTGCAGCAGTGCTGGACCCTCCGCCACCGCCAGCAGAAGCGCGGCCACCGCCTGCAGCAGCGCTGGACCCACCGCCTGCAGCGTTACCCCCCGCTGATGCTCCCCCCAATGCTGCCCCCCGCCTTTTTTACTGCCCCCGCCACCCGCATGGCCTTACCCCGGGGGGGGGGGGGGGGGGGGGGGGAGAAGAAGAAGAGGAAGAGGCCGAGGAAGAGGAGGCGGCAAAACTATTTATTTTATCAAAAACAACTACACTTATCACTATTAATTTTATTGTTATTGTAACATTAATTTTACATACGTATTTATTAAAGTTATATAGTAACTTGTGGTCGGGGCAATGCACAAAGCGTTCGTAGGTATAGACATTTTGTCCATTGCACATGTTCCTCATCACATTATAGTTATGAAGCTTCGTTGACACGGAGAAAAAAAAACTTATGAAACAAGTAAATAAAAACCTTCTCTAACGAGAAAGTTGGTGGGCATATAGGATTGACAATGTTGGTGTAAAAAGCACGGAAACAAGTGTGACAGAAATGTTACTGGAAAATTGAAATAGGCCTATATTTAGCCCATTTTCTCAGGCGTGCGCTGCCTAAATGTGACTGGGCTAAATATAGGCCTATTTCAATTTTCCAGTAACATTTCTGTCACACTTGTTTCCGTGCTTTTTACACCAACATTGTCAATCCTATATGCCCACCAACTTTCTCGTTAGAGAAGGTTTTTATTTACTTGTTTAGCACTATGACCAAATCACTGCAATGTGAATGGGAGTTTGTCCAAAGAGGGGTTCCTGATTGTGCTGAGACATTCATACCATTGCAGCATGCCATCTCAGATCAGTTCTTTCCATCTCTTCTAGGAGGAGTAGTCACTGTTGAGGAGAAACGTTTGTTTCAGCTGCCAACATACCTTGCTGGTCTGAGGCATATTCCCTGAATTGCAGTGGCACGTGTAGCATTGCGACGGTAAATTTGCACAGGTGCAGACCTTACAGTTGGTAAGAACTCCACACGTCTGAACACAACAGCAGATAAAAATGTGAGACAATCGCTCCTTCGTGGCAGAAATTCTTGGCAATGTACACTTCATATATATGTTTTGAACAACAATTTTGACTTTGTGCATAGAGTGCTCAATTGACTATGTACCTTGCTGGATTAGCACAAAAAAAGCAACACAACAGTTTTTCAGCATTTTTTCAGGCTCTCAAGGAATATACAGTTGATCTTTCTTGCATACTCCAAACTGCTCATTCAGAGGCACGGTTCAATACAGCGGCAAGACTGTCCCCCAAAGCATACCACAGACAGGCCCGTTGGAAGCAATGGATAAGTGGTCAGGCCAGCAGAGAGCTGAGCAGGGGGAGGGTTGGGAGGAGAGGGGTAATCAGTCCCCTACACACTCCTAGAAGCCAATTTGCATATTTCCTGCAGTCTGAGAGGCATTATTTGGATCAGGATGCATGAATTGTCAATGACAACTTTTAATATTTCATGCCACTGATGTTTTGCCCTTAGTATTCAAGTTGAACTTGGCTGCTTCATTAGGTTTTTTGCTATCTGGTAACTGAAAATTGTCAGTGGTCGATTTGCTGCAAACCATGAGTTGACTATATACATGTACATACCAAGCCAGATAACTATTAGAAAATAGCAAATAAAATTAAGCCTAACATGTGATAGCAACTGGAACCAATAAAATTAGTATACACCATTTCATACTATATTGCGATCAGGTTGGTGAAAAGTGGTCAGGTCATGGCCAGATAGCCCGACCCATTCCAACAGCCCTGTACCATGATGGATGTCACTGATGTGCATTCCCTAGCCCTGTAGTTATTTTCATGTGTATCAAGTGGATGTGGTTAGTCACAGCCTATTCTCTATCTCACTTGGGTTTATCTGATAGGGAGGGGGCATGACAAGTATATCCACTGTCGAGCGTGGGAGATAGATTTTGTAGGGAGCTTGTGGTCCCCATTCCTCCCAGGGATCAGAATGTCACAGACTGGAGTCTGGCGTAAGAAGATTAAAAATACATATTATTATTATTTTTGAATACAGTTACAGCAGGATAAACACAATTACATTATTTTAATAATAATAAGGATAACTAACTTACATTAGATGCCGCTAACAAACCTACAGTTCTACTAACCTATCCGGACATTTTCTCTCCCCATGATGGCCCTAGCCACTGACCTCACCAGTGACATGTTGAGGTGGCCATAGATGTCACCCAGCATTTTGGGTTTGGGAATGGCCTGGCCGATGGCAAGTAGAGAGGCGAGACGGGAACAGGGAAGTAGAGGCTTCTTCTTTGTTGTGCTGTCATTAGGTTTGACTGCACAATCACCCATGCGTAGCACCCTATCACCTGTTAATCCATTCACCTTCATTCATAGGGCAATTGAAAGGCCATTTTCCATTTTACTGCAGAGTGCGGTATGTACTCATATCACAGTGAATGAACATTGGTACATAAACTACAAAAACTGTGTTCTGTTCGTTACAATATATAACTACATGTATCAAATGGTATCGCTTTCTTTGATGAATCACCTTGGACTAGTTAGTTATTATCAAGTGCTGTACTGTAAACTATTAATAGCTTTTATTACCGATGACATTCTTTGTCATTCTATACATGGACATAAAAGCAATGGAATTTTAAATTATTACAACTTTAGTGACTTTTAGTTCATCCCCAGCCTCTTTTTGTTGGAACCCAAATGCATTAGGCTATTCCATATTTAATGACGATCGTACAGGGGGATGGATGAATGGCTAACTAACTAATGTGTCATCCATACCACCTGTACGGTCATTAAATGGACAGCAAGTCCATTATCTGAATGCCCGTCTCCGAAAGTATTGTCAATTTGTGTGTGTGTGTGTGTGTGCGTGTGTGTGTGTGTGTGTATGTGTGTGTATACTCGTGCATGTAACTATATGCATAAACCTGTTCACAATTCAATTGCAAATAAAAGCTAGATGGCCAGCTATGTATGAGCAATTTCTGGATAGGCTGTAAGTATGGAGGTGACGTGGTCACCCACCACAACAAGCTTAGCGATGTTTTGTTGAGTTGCCAGAAGGCCTGCATTGGTTTTCAATAGGTTGCTTGCTAGTCAGGCAGGGCATGCACTGATCAGTAGCCCTCCTCCCTAAAGCATGTATTCGAGTGTATTGGTGATGAAATGTAATTCATCAGAGAGCCTGGGGCCAAGAGGCTGTATGGACACGCTTGTGTATCATCAAAGCGCTACCACGTCCAAATACCTTTCCACATTCAGAGCATTGAAAATTCTTCTGTTGTGTATGAACAAGCATGTGGCTCTTCAGATGCCCACTCTGTGCAAATTAACTTCCCACATTCAGAGCACTGAAAATTCTTCTCTTGTGTATGGACAAGCATGTGGCTCTTCAGATGTCCACTCCGTGCAAATGCCTTCCCACATTCAGAGCACTGAAAGTGTGTATGGACAAGCTTGTGTAGCTTCAGAGTGCCACCACGTCCAAATGCCTTTCCACATTCAGAACACTGATGCATATTATGCACTTTTTCTCACATTCCAGGAAAAGTCAATCTGTCAACACAAATGAAAATTAAAGTACCATTTGGAACTGTTAAGATAAATTATAAAACAATTATGCAATGCGTATCAATTAGAATTGCAATTATTTGTACATGCGTCCCCCCCCCCCCCCCCCCCCCCCCCCCCCCTACCGCCATTCATTAATGAGAGGTTGAACACAAAGTGCTCCACTTAAGAGTACACAGTTGCAGTAAGGATATTAGATATAGTACTGTGGCCTGTTAAGAAAAAATAAAAATCAACGGAAACACAAGACCGGCTGGACCTCCAATACGAAACAGAAATAGAACAGCTCATAAGCTGCAGCTACGGTTACCACTTTACAAAAACCACATCACGCAGTTCAAACACATAACAAATAGCGTTACCTTATAAACCACGCACAGCTTTGCCAAGTCCGTTATAAAAACAGCACGTTACCAGTCGGCGTAGCGGGAAATAAACGGGGGTACCACAGGTTACTTCAAATAATGGGGTACTTTATACGTGTAGGTGTAAGTTACATAGCTTCAAATACAAAAAAGTAGCTATAATACCTTACGTGCCATATGCAGTGATGCCGCGGTTTGCCCGTCAACCGTGAAAACCGGCAAATCAGCCGATACGCCGGTTGGCCTGACCGTGTCCGTGACCGCCAGAAAAGATGCATGACGTAATGTTGGTCGCGAATCACCGAACCGCCAGTTTTTTTCAGCTAGATAGCCGGGAACCGTAAAAAAATTTACACGGTTACATATGTGCAATGCAACAATATTGACAATCAATTTGCAGCTGCTTGTTTGCAAATCCTGCAATCGATTTGCAGCTGCTTCTTTGCAAATCCTGCAATCGATTTGCAGCTGCTTCTTTGCAAATCCTGCAATCGATTTGCAGCTGCTTCTTTGCAAATCTTGTTTAATTTGCAGCTGCTTGAATTGTTTGCGAATCTCGGAACGAACTGAACGTGTACAATGCAGATCTCGTGGCACTGACTTAATTGCATCATCCCACTCTAATCGCCAATAATGCATACATTAGTTAAGTTGTCAATGACGTAATGCTTGAGTATAGCCACTGAAAGAAATGTATCTCTGACTCAAACAAGCAAAAGAGATATAGTGTTGGAGGAATTGAAATGTTATCTGCAAGAACCACTGACCAATTGGCGTGTGAACAATGCGATGGAGTGGTGGAGTGACCACGAAGTGAAGTTTCCACATGTTGCTTTGATGGCTTAAAAGTACTTGGCCATTCCTGCCTCAAGTGCACCCTCTGAGAGGGAATTCTCTCAACTTAAACTTATCGTAGAACGTAAACGGTGGCGTATGGATGGGGGAAGGGTTGAAAGGGTTATCTTTCTGCGAACTTCAATGCATAACTTGTACTACTAAACGCACTAGTTCATGTCATTATTAATCAAACACATGTATATACTACGGTTCGTCCGTAACCGCTTCGATTTTTCCCGGTAACCATCAACTTTGATCGGGTGGGTTGTATACGGTCAGCTACCGTCCGTGAAGGTGACCGGGACGATCCGGTACGGTTAGCCGTGATCGTGACCGGATCGATAATAGCTGACCGCGGCAACACTGGCCATATGGATTGTTGTGCCACTATGGTAGATAGTTGTGGCTTCAAAATTAGTTTTACGAAAAGAGCTAAGGCCAATAGGTGCCGTAGGGGGGGTTTGAAGCTTTCTGTACTTATAGAAGCGTACTTACAGACCTGCATAGCTGACAATTTAATTAGGACATGTATCGGCGAGGACAATTGTCAAAAACACAGAAGTACGAACAACAAAGGCGCCATGAATGCAGTGAGCTTACTGTCTCAATTGGGATTGACATTTGGAAGGATGCCAGGAAGGCCCATCTGTGGCAGCAACTGAATGAAGTAACGGTTGTGCCGACACTCCTACCTCCTGTACATGACGTCATATTTAAGTGAAACAGTGTCAATGCCGTTCCGTAAGGTCTTCAATCTATGGCTCTACCCAGGAAACAAGAAATATAATCGTGACCAAGTTCTTTATGAAGATAGACAAGATCTTTACCCAGATAGACAAGATCCTTGCCCATGTTTTCTGGTCAGGTCTTGACATTATCCTTCTTGAGGATACTTCATGCAATTTTTTTGGAAATTAATTCTTGAACAATATTATCTTTTCTGAGGACAAAATGGCTAAAAGTACACGCATACACTATTAGACTTCCAAAACAAATTAGAATGTAACATTTAAATATGTTGGGGGACTTGATGCTCAGCAAGTCAATGCCATTCTCCTATATGAGTTAATAGTAGTTTATTCAAACTAAAGAGACATTGCTTACCAAAACAAACTTTGTCCCTTGTCTCTCTCTATCCTCTTCTTTCTGTTTATCCTCTGTCAACCCTCTTTCTGCCTCCTCAGCTCGCTCTGCTGACACTCATTTTGCCCCCTACTGAACTTGCATCTATACATAACAATATACAACACAATAATTATCAGTCAACATAGTGTTATGCTACATTTCCCTTTCTTGAGATGATAGATCACCATCCCAATCGTTCAGGTGGGTGAATCATTGTGCCTGTCTGTGACCGTGTCATGATTCGACGAGGGGGAGGTGAGTTATCGTTACCCTTTCCTGGCAGTCATTCCCCTTCTTGCTGTGGTTGCTCTAACTGCGATTCAGGAAGTGGTTGCTCCAACTCTGGTCCCGAAGGCTCCAATGTTTTCCCATCAAGGCTGGGCATGACAATGAGTTGGTGTCGATTGCGGCGTGCCTTACCACTCTGGGTTTCCATTATGTATGATCGAGGGGCCTCTGCCTTCCCCACTACCACACCAGGAGTTCGTTTACTCCTATCGGTGGTGATCCAAACTTCTGTCTGCTGTGGAATCTGGGAGAGTGAGTGGACTTTGTGACGCTAGTCAAAATTGGCCTTTAGATGGGACTTAAACTCTTGGTCTTGCTCTCGGAATCCATGTAGGTGTGTCCATGTTGGTTTCAGCTGTTCTGAGATCTGTGGCAGATTTGTACGCAATTGTCTACCCATGAGGAGTTGGGCCGGTGACAGGCCACACCAAGGTAGCTGTGTGGATCGCTAGGTAAGGATGGTCAAGTAAGGGTCTTGATTTCCTTTCAAAATATTTTTCACAGATTGGACTGTTCTCTCAGCAAGACCATTACTTTGGGGGAAATGTGGGCTGCTAGTAGTGTGCCAGAAGCCATAGTCTGCAGCAAATCTTGCAAACCTGTGGACCATTGTCGCTTCTCACTGTTTCAGGTATACCATGCCTAGAAAGCACTGCTTTCACAGCTTCAATCCCAGCTTTACTGGAAGTTGACTTGAGCTTGATAACCTCAGGATACCTTGAAAAGTAGTCTACAATGAGCACATAGTTGGCTCCATACAACATGAAGAGGTCCATTGCAACACTTTGCCATGGGTCTGGTAGAGTTGTGGGCATCAATGGCTCAGGACGGGGTGTGATAGTTCGTTCACCTTGGACCTTCCAGTACGGCTTTAGTGCGGGTTCAATTGCGTGCCTTTCTGGCCATCCATCAAGACAATGCTTCATCACTGCTGAACACACAGGATCAGCTGCCTGAGCCACTGCATATTGGCGTAGCCGTTCCCTGGCCGGTGTCACGGAATAGATTATCCCCCAATAAATTCATCCCCCGGATAATCTATTCTGGAATAGATTATCCCCCTAGGATAAATTATTCCGGAATAGTTTATCATCCCTTGGAATACCTTCATAAAACGCTCACTCCTGTCCATTATAACGGATGGATGTAAAAGAATACGACGAAATTGTTCGTTTCCTTGAGAGCAAAGACAGTGAGCAGCGAAATTGGCCTCGGGATGTGTTGGAGTCAAAAGATGGCAAAGATGCTAAAAGGGCTTATCGACAGAAATGTGAGGGTTTCATAACCGAAGATGGCTTGCTTTTCAAAACAAAAAGGCGGAAGAAAGGGCTGACGTCTGTACAGGAGGAAGAAAGGTATCGAGTTGTTACGGTTGACGAGAAGGTTAGACTGCTTGACACCGTTACAAAGATCCAGCAGGCGGTCACTTTGGAGTTCATAAAACGTACGTTGTATTATACGTTGTGAATTGGTTTTACTCTATACATGTATATCCTTCTACTAGCATGTAATATCACGAGATAGATCCTATTAAAGATTGTTATTTGATTTATCTATGCTCTCAGTTGGATAGCAGCATAGGAATTCAGTATATTGCAATTCTTTTAATTTGAAGCAATCGCTGGTAATTACTTTCTGATGTGTTTCTTCACTTCATACATGCATGTATGTAGGCAAGAGAAGGTGGCTGAACGTTACTATTGGAAGGGAATGGCCTTAGATATTGCTAACTATTGCAGCACTTGTCTAGTGTGTCAAAGGCAGAACAAGGTGCCAAAAAAACTTCAGAACTGCATCCTGTTCAGGCATTGTCCAACACGTTGAGTGTTACCTTCTGCCTGGTGACAAACAGCAGTGTTGACGAACAATCAATGGTATGGATCAATCCCTTTAGTACAGGGGAAACACTGGTCGATTCACTAGTGTTAATACTTGGTTGTGAGATGGAGTTTCATTTCCATAGCCTGTCACAAATTCAACCTACCAATTTGCATTCTCGTGAACAAACTAAGCAGCCATCAGACCAAACCCTCAAATGTTATACTAGCTCCAATTCCTTCAATGAGGTGAAAAGTGGTAAGGTATAAGAGTGTAACATACTGTATGTTATTCTTTATTCATTGTTAGATTCACATTTTGGAACAGTCACAAAAATAGCTTCTGAAGAACTGGAATTTACAATCTGTGATACTAGCTGTGAGGCAGAAAATGGTAAGAAGATTACTTTGAAATACGTATTGATTTAAATGAATTAATACAGTATAACCTGCCTGTGGAAATAGAGAATAGACAGTATTGTATATGTATGCACATTAAAAAAATGGAAATGATAGAAATCATTCACATCTAATCACCAGAACCCATGATACAGACAAACTCAGGAACACAGCATTTTGCGATGAAATCTGACTTTCAGCAGCTATTGAATGGAGAGTGTATTGGAGATAATGTAAGTACCAAGAGTAAATAAAAATGAAACATTCATTATTTTGTAACATTATGGCACACTAGATCATCAACTTCTTTTTTCATATGCTTGAAATTGAAGACAGAGCAGTTAGTGCACACAATGTCATATACATTGCTATGATTTCAATCGTTTCTTTCATCATAAACTATATAGCTGAATGACACTTCTGGAAAGTGCATAAGATGTCTAAACTCCTTTGTGTTCACAATGTTGTCAGAAGAGAATGGCTATTCTTTGCATAGAATATCATCCTTGTTTGAGGTATAGTTATAGTTCTCATAAAATTGGTTTAATGAGTATCAATTCTTTAGACCAACAGAATGAGTATAGCTATATTTTAATACCATGCAATATTCCTGGCCACTGGTTCCTTGCTGTAAGTGAGCTTCAGTGTTTTTATTGCATAATTACTGTGTTATCAACTGTAGGTAATAGACGTACAAAATAGATGTGTGAAACTGTATGATTCTGTTTTTGAATCAATTCAAGGCAATGCTATCACTGTTTTACGGTAATTGGTATTGACATTGGTAAATATCATAATGAGGTATATAATGTTGTCAATTATACATGCAGCAACTTCTTGTTGCAAGAGCAATCACGACAAAGATCTTTCAGAACATCTGATGATCCTTGGGTCTTTTCACTTCACAAGGTAAAAGAAATTTATATTTTCATGTTATGTATATACGTAAGTATTGTTTTCGAAAGTTTATTGCCAAAGTTCAACACACCACTGCCTGAGGAGTTAACCACTTCCAGCATTCGTAGACAGGTAAACATTAAAAATTGGAATACATTACATATTGATCAGCTGAACATCACCAGGGATCAGCACTTGTCCTTTGAAGATCTTCTACAATCTTGCCATGATTATGAGGTTAGAATGTGTATATGTGCTGTTACTTACATGCACATCACTTGTTAGGAACATCTGCGGCTGATTTGCAAAAACCTTGTGAAGTCAGGCTTCTTTGATGTTTACATTCAAGGAAAGCGTGATGGAGTGTTTAGCTCAATAAATCATACTGAGCTTAAGTCTCTCTTTAGAAAGTGGCCCATCATTAACTGCAAAGTGGTATGCTGTAGTTATGCATTTATCAATTAGAAACTGTTAAATTCTTCATGAAGGTTGATGCAGTTCAGCACTTTTTGCCATTGATGAGGGATATGGAGGCAACAGAGCAAACATCCTTGCCTGGGATGTTCTGTACCCAGAGGTAATCTATTCAGATGTTAATTATACATAATGCTTTTAATTTAATGTTTCTGTCACTTATAGCTGATGATTTTAATTATTTCCAAGAGCAAAGAAATGAATTATGAAGAAGCAGAATTATATTATGTGGACAACCTTTTGAACTGAAAGCTTGGATTATTATTGAACCTTGAATAATATGCAGTAATTCCATGCACGAAGCCATTAATTATCACATGCACATCAGCAGCAGATACAAAATTATGTGGAGAACTTTAACTCACACATGGAGCAAAGTACGCCAGCAGTGCACTATATATAGCTGAGCCGTAATAAACTTGTTAATGGAATAGTGTGATAGATCAATTCAAAATAAGAGTCCATGTTGCCTCCAGATTATGTTTTACTTCTGATATCAGTGGTACACACGTATTGCATACCCAGTATACAAACACAAGTTCACGAGAGAGAGAGAGAGAAGAGAGAGAGAGAGAGAGAGAGAAGAGAGAGAGAGAGAGAGAGAGAGAGAGAGAGAAGGAGAGAGAGAGAGAAGAGAGAGAGAGAGACGAGAGAGAGAGAGAGAAAGGAAGAGAGAGACGGAGAGGTAGAGCAAGAGAAAAGAGACGAGGGAGAGTGACAGGGAAAGAGAGGAAAGTGAGAGGCGACAGACGAAGGGAGAGAGAGAGAGACCGAGAAGAGACGAGAAAGAGAGACGCGAAGGGAAAGGAAGAAGACCGACCGAGTGAGAGAGATAGGAGAGAGAGAGAGGAGGAGAGAGGAAAGAGAGACGATGAGGGAGAGAGAGAAAGATTAGAGGGAGGGGGGGAGAGAAGAGAGAGGTTGGGTGGGGCATGGGGAGAGGGAGAGGAAGAAGAGGGAAGGGGGGGGGGGGGGGGGGGGGGATAAAACTATTCCGGGAATAATTTATCGGGGGATAAACATTCCGGAAATATATTATCCGGGGGGATAATTTAGTCCGGTGGATAATCTATTCGTGACACCGCAAGGGGAAGGTGTTTAACGGACACTATCCATGAGTTGCGTTCTTGCTTCATCATTCTACCTGCTTGGTCGGCTTTAGTGATGGGCCCTGGGACCCTTGGCGCTCTCGGACCGTGCATCTGCTGTACACCAAAAGCTTACCAGGCACAAGCTCGATTAGTATAATCAAAATCGTTGCAACGCCGGAGCCGGTGTGTCAGAGGGCATAATTGACTCCCAGGCATAAATTACTCCGCCCAGTCATTAACGCCTAAGGTACTAATGACTCCCACATATGACTCCCCAGCTGGAATTCTAAGAACCACGTTTTTTTAGGAGCGCTTATGGCGGATGATGAGTTCACTGCTGTGGAGACGTATTTACGTTGTAGCCAGTACCCAAAGGGCATGACAAAGGGAGAGAAGGCGAATTTAAGACGCAAGTGTAAAAATAATCTCAAGTTTGAAACAGAAATGCTATACTACAAGAAAGATGGTATCGACGAGGTATCAAAGTGGAAGATTTGCGTGCGATCAGACGATGAAAAAAGGCGGATACTGGAGTCATGCCATTCTGGAATAGAAGGTATGTACGTATAAAATTTCAGTGCATGTCCATGGATTGGGCTGTAGGGTGCCATCTAGGCAGAGATAAAACAATTGAGAAGGTTTCAAGTCGTTTTTATTGGCGAAATAATTCAAAAAGTGGAAATGAATAAACAGAAAAGGACAAATTTTACAAGGCAAAAAAATTGAAATAATTATTTTTGTATGTCATATTTAGAAAACACTATACTGGATCGATATTCAATCAATGTAGCCAGTAATATCATTTCAGATGTGTGAACATCGAGCAAAAATGTATTCCTGACACATGGTTATGTTCAAGTTGCTCTATAGCACAATCATCAATTTATCAGTATCAGTGTGTGTATGTTTTTTTTTTTTTGTTTTTTGCAGTACAAGTGTAATCAAGCGTGTTCTTACCTTCTACATATTATATAATATAGTACAGGGGAGTAAAGATGCCACCCAAGTATACACGAGCAGGCGTCATGTATGCCTAGTCGCCACCGACGGGAGAGTCATATATGCCTAGGTGTAATTGACCGGGAGTCAATTAAGCCTAGGCTACAATAACTCCCAGGAGTCATTTGCATCAGAGAGGAGTCAATGATTCATACCTGCCTAGGTGTCAATTACTGGGGAGTCAATTATGCCTAGGCGTAATTGACCGGGAGTCATATATGCCTAGGCATCAATGACTGGGGAGTCAATTTATACGGGAGTCATTATCGCCTGCGACACCGGAATCGAAGAATTCGTGGAGGTAATGCATCAAGGTGTTTTGACCCTAGCAGCGAAACTAGTGGCTTGTGATCAGTTTCTATGTGGAATTTAAGCCCTTTAACAATATAGCTGGCAAATTTGTCGCAAGCCCATACAGTCGCCAGTGCCTCCTTGCATACCGTTTTTCGGTATCTGACATAGATCGTGATGCGTATGCCACTGGTATCCATTCACGCCCTGTTTTCTGTAGCAGCACTGCGCCCAGCCCATGTGATGATGCATCAGCAGAAAGTTGGTTGGTGTATAGAATGCAAGCACCGTTGGCTTGCAAAGTTCCGCTTTTACCAACCGGAAGGCCTCTTCTTGCATCTGGCCGCCCCATTGCCATGTACGATTCTTTGCTCAGCAGCTCTTGCGAGGGTTGCGTTGCTTGTGCTAAGTTGGGCGAAAACTTTCCCATTTGGTTGGAAATTCCTCAGGCATTGGATGGCTGGCTGGATCTGCTTGGATGCCCTGATGGTCAACAACATCTCCCAGAAAGAGTAGTTCATTTTTCTCAAACTCGCATTTCTCTCTATTTAAGGTTACTTCCCCATTCCGGATTCTGTCCAGTGCCACTGCCAGTCGAATATCGTGCTCCGCTTTATCACTGCCAAAGACCAACACGTCGTTCATCTGACAGAGGACTCCTTTGAGGCCTGCAAGGATCTGACTCATCCGCTTCTGACAATGTTCAGGTGCGCTGCAAATCCCAAAGGGAAGTTTGTGGAAATAGTAACGACCAAATGGAGTGATAAATGTCATTAGGAGTTTGGAGCTCTCGGTCAAGGGGATTTGCCAGAACCCTGAGTTAGCATCAAGTTTGCTGAAGATCTTTGCACCTGCCAGCTGGGCTAAGGTTTCATCTACTTTAGAAAGAGGGTACGCCTCTCGACACACATACCGGTTGGTAATCTACGCATATGCGAATTGCCCCATTCTTCTTATGAACCCCTATACTATCCCAGCACACCATGGGGTTGGTTAGAGATTATTCCTAGTGACTCCATTTGCTTCAGCTCCTGTTCAACCTTGGAACGCTATGAGGATGTTCCTTGAAGTGAACAATACATACGGCTGTGCATCAGGTTTTAGCTGAATGTCATAGGGCTCCCCCAAGCTCCCCAGTCCTTGGAACAGTGTTGGATACCTTTTCACAATGTAAGGCAAGGTTTCCACAGTTTCCTCCACCCTTGCCACCAGGTCCAGGTTTGTTTTAGATCTTTCACCACATACACAGGCTGGTTTGGTAGTTTTCCCCGGATGAGACAACTCCCCTTCCAACTGACCAATCAACTTTAAGGGAGTACGTGCAGGACCATAAAGAGTTTTCTTTGGTGATTTGAGTTTGGGCCCTCTAAGAGTTCTAAATGCAGCATCTGAAATTGCAGTCACTTCGGCACCTGTATCAATTTTGAACTCTAGCATCTGACCACAAAGCCTTAGCTTGACCCTCCAAGTTTCAGAACTGTTTTGTGAGAGTGTGTCCAGGAATGCAGTGTCGACATAGCTTTCATCAGGTTCTACCTCAGCCACAGTCTTTGATAGGCACTGTGAGCTGAAGTGTCCTTTCCGCTTGCATTTGTGGCAAACCGAATCCTTAGCAGGGCAGAGGTACCAGGAATGCTGTCCTTTTCCACATTTAGTACACTGCCTAGGTGTTTGTTTTGGCTTTGTGAAAGTCCCACTTGATGGCTTTGACCTGGTCTCTTGACTCTTATAGACATCCACCACGCCAGGTTCTACGCTGAGAGGGCTACTGTGTGCCTCTTGAAGCACCTGTTGTTGTGTGTGTATTGTCTCTTTCTGTCGTAGCATAGTCTTTGCTTTCTCAAGGGTGAGGTCCGGGTGTAGTTAAAGTCTCTCTGAGAGGGCCTTATCCCGAATGCCGACCACAAGGCGGTCACGAATCATTTCAGAGGTTAGTGATCCATATGAGCACCGTTCTGCCAAATAGTACAGTTCAGTAATATACTGGTCCCCGGACTCGCTTTCCATCTGGTCACGTCGGTTGAAGCGCACGCGCTCAAATATGAAGTTATGGCGGAAATTAAAATACTCGTCTAGCTTCCCCAACACATTATCATAGCTGTCTCTCTCAGACTCACTGATATTCGTCGACTAAAGAACCATTTCTGACTCCTCGCCCATGGAATACAGCAGCATGCTAATTTGCTTAGAGTCGAACTGTGTACGTATCGAGGGACGAAGTGATACGAAACTGTTGGAACCGCCGTTTCCAGCGACTCCAGTTGTCGACAAAGAGCCACAGAAAGGACAAACCCCTTGGAGGTTATTGGGAGGTCCAGCCATACTTGGGAACAGAGTTCATTCTCCTTCAACGTGTATCCTGTTCACTTTCAGTTCACCGTAAATGCAATGACCATCATGTCACCATTCCATGCACACTCTCCACATCGCATGCACACTGTCCACATTTCATACACACTGTCTGCATTCCATGCACACTGTCCACATTCTTTGTGTACATAAGGTTTGAATAGTTATGGAATGTGAAATGTTAAATGAACATGGTGAGGTGTGCATGGTGCAGGTATCTTCAAATTGGGGATGCATACAAGCACACATGGATGTATAATATACGTACGTATGTTGTGTGTGTGCAACACTCTAATAGACGCATGTCCCTTCCTAAATAAGTAGAAGCGACTGCTCTTGGAGACAGTTACGGGACACCGTTGATTACATAATCAAGGCAGTTGTTGATTGGTTAATAATTGGGGGGGGGGGGGGGGGGGGGGGGGGGAACGTCCTAGAAAAGAACCCAGGGTTTTTGAAGTTGAACTTGTCTGGGGGTTGCAGACGGATTTCGGCCATGTCCAACGTTGGGTGTGCTGCCACCTGTCTCCCAAATTACCTCATCATCCCCCGCGCATGCGCAATACATAACAATACACAACACAATAATTATCCGCCACAGAAAACAGGTAATAAATTTAAATAATTTTGTTCAAAAATTAAATTCCATCAAAATTTCAGTATGTATAATTAAATAATGGAATGTCAAAAATTGTGCAACTCAGAAGGATAATGTCAAGACCATTAATATCCCGACCAGAAAACATGGGCAAGATTAATCCAAGATCTTAGTAAAGATCTTGTCTATCTTCATAAAGAGCCAAAGATCTTGGCCAAGATACAAGAATATGGTGCAGCCACATTTATTTAGAATGACCCAAGATATTCGAGACCTATACTCAAGATCTTGAATAACTTGGCCAAATACAAGAAATGCGAGAGCAAACAGCCGTGTAAGACAAAAGGACCCCCCCCCCCCCCCCCCCCCCCCCCCCCCCCAACGATCTCTCTATGACGTCACACGTAGGTTGCAAATACATAATCACCAATAAGTAATTGCCACGTGAGCAGAGTAAAGGCCCGCCTAGTAGTAAGGTTAGAAAAGAATGGTACACCTACACGAATAAAGTTTCCCCATTATTTGAAGTAACCTGTGGTACCCCCGTTTATTTCCCGCTACGCCGACTGGTGACGTGCTGCTTTTATAACGGACTTGGCAAAGCTGTGCGTGGTTTATAAGGTAACGCTCGTTGGACCATATGTTATGTGTTTGAACTGCGTGATGTGGTTTTTGTAAAGTGGTAACCGTAGCTGCAGCTTATGAGCTGTTCTTTTTTCTTAACTGGCCACAGTGCTATATCTAATATCCTTACTGCAACTGTGTACTCTTAAGTTGAGCCCTTTGTGTTCAACCTCTCATTAATGAATGGGGCGGAGGGAACGCATGTACAAATAATTGCAATTCTAATTGATACGCATTGCATATTGTTTTATAATTTTTCTTAACAATTAGTACTTTGATTTTCATTTGTGTTGACAGATTGACTTTTCCTGGAATGTGAGAGAAAGTGCATAATATGCATCAGTGTTCTGAATGTGGAAAGGCATTTGGACATGGTGGCGCTCTGAAGATACACAAGCTTGTCCATACACAAGAGAAGAATTTCCAGTGCTCTGAATGTGGAAAGGCATTTGGACGAAGGGGCTGTCTGAATATACACATGCTTGTCCATACACGAGAAAAGGATTTCCAGTGCTCTGAATGTGGGAAGGCATTTGCACAGAGTGGACATCTGAAGAACCACATGCTTGTCCATACACAAGAGAAGAATTTTCAGTGCTCTGAATGTGGAAAGGCATTTGGACGAAAGGGACAAATGAAGAGTCACATGCTTGTGCATACACAAGAGAAGAATTTTCAGTGCTCTGAATGTGGAAAGGTATTTGGACGAAGGGGCAATCTGGATAAACACATGCTTGTCCATACACGAGAAAAGGATTTCCAGTGCTCTGAATGTGGAAAGCCATATAGAAGAAGGGTTAATCTGAATAAACACATGCTTGTCCATACACAAGAGAAGAATTTTCAGTGCTCTGAATGTGGGAAGGCATTTGCACAGAGTGGACATCTGAAGAACCACATGCTTGTCCATACACAAGAGAAGAATTTTCAGTGCTCTGAATGTGGAAAGGCATTTGGACGAAAGGGACAAATGAAGAGTCACATGCTTGTGCATACACAAGAGAAGAATTTTCAGTGCTCTGAATGTGGAAAGGTATTTGGACGAAGGGGCAATCTGGATAAACACATGCTTGTCCATACACGAGAAAAGGATTTCCAGTGCTCTGAATGTGGAAAGCCATATAGAAGAAGGGTTAATCTGAATAAACACATGCTTGTCCATACACAAGAGAAGAATTTTCAGTGCTCTGAATGTGGGAAGGCATTTGCACAGAGTGGATATCTGAATAAACACATGCTTGTCCATACACAAGAAAAGGATTTTCAGTGTTCTGAATGTGGGAAGAGATTTGGACGAGGGGGAGATCTGAAGAGCCACATGCTTGTGCATACACAAGAGAAGAATTTCCCGTGCTCTGAATGTGGAAAGGCATTTGGACGAAGGGGAGATCTGAAAAAACACATGCTTGTCCATACAAAAGTGAGGGGATTTAAATGTAAAAAGTGTCACAAACCATTTGTATGGAGGTCATCTCTCTTGTACCATATGAGAAGCCATAGTGGGTGCAAAGCCTTGATATGCTTTTGTGGGAAAATATTCCAAAACAAATTCTCTCTCCAATCTCATGCCAGAAAGCATAGTGGAGAGAACCTAAGATGTCCAAACAAAGGATGTGACAAGAAGTATCTGTACAAGTCCAGTTTGATGATCCACCTCAGACGTGGCTGTGCGTTCCAACAGTGAGATTCATCCCTCTACAACAAAGGACGGTTAGGTCCACCTCATTGACCCATCCATTTGTACTAGTGCATTTGTGTAATGTTTTTTCCAGTTGCATATTCATTTCTACAACATTAACTTTAACTTTCCATACAGTATGCATATGCCATGCATTTATGTAAGGTTACATCACCGATACACTCGAATACATGCTTTAGGGAGGAGTGCTAGTGATCAGTACATGCCCTGCCTGACAGTGATGAAGTAGCAACTGCAAGCCTTCAGCTTCTCCCTGATGAATTCTCCAGGAGTGTCTATCAAATACGTATAAACGTGAGGAAGTTCTATTGTAGGCCAGCGTGACACATGATCGATCCATAACTAAACACTTATATTGTATGGGTCAAGAACTTCTACGCACTTCTCCTTGCTGCTCCGACCAATGACACCATATAGACACTGTAGTTTTCGCTCATATCGCTCTTTTTCAGGTCCTATCAGCGAATCACTGTAGCTCATTCTTCACACGATGCTACTTTCTGGCGAAGCCCACTGTGCTACTCAAAAATTTGCCCACCAAAATGGCGACAAAAAAAAATAAAAAATAAAAAGTAATGATTTCATGGGCAACTGTAACTATGATAATGGTTTGGCGCCGCAACTGGTCTATAAGAAGTTCCCGTACAGAAATCATGACTACGATAACCATGAGCGCGTTAGCGCACGTATATCGTTATCTAAACGCGTGAGTGACTGAATGCGGTATTAGTATGACGCCATGATCGGACGGCTGGATATTGCTGTACTGACCATACTGATGTGACTATTTCAGCAAGTATGCACAAGCATTATTTCCATGCAAAACTAAAGAGGCTGTGAATGTATGTGATGCACTTTACAAGGTATCTTCTGAGCATGTTGTGTGTGTGCGTGTGTGTGTGTGTGTGTGTGTGTGTGTGTGTGTGTGTGTGTGTGTGTGTGTGTGTGTACATGTGTATATTACAGGGTGTCCCACACTCAAGGAGAAAAGCTTTGTAAAATTTATATAGCTGCATGATGAGTTGCATGCCAACACCCTTGATCCTGACACTATTGAAGGTGAAATGTGTCAGGTGCAAGAGGCACGTTAGAGCAGGACATGCATGAGTGTAGTACTCTACCTGAAAGAGTTGAAGTGAAGATGGCATCCAGGGTCCTAAAAAGACTGGCTTCCACAAGGCCAAAACAAATATTGTTATCTATTGGAGGAATTATAAGAGTACGCTAAATAATGCAACATTGTTAATGCATATCATGACACCCTATTTTCTATTTGCCCATGCAGAACTTCATTACAGAAGCACAGTGCAAGTAACTAGGAACATAGTGTTGTGATACAAACGTATATACTCAAATCACAAAACAGTTCTATTTTTCCAACAGAAACAGCAACCACAGAGTTCATGAGAAACTTTAGAGCATCTTTCCATCTTTTTCTACATCATATGCATCAGTGAGAGCATCAGTGTGAATATCAATGCCAAAGACAGTGCAAATCTGCTGCAAACTCTGAGCATTGATATGAACTTCTTGGTTTCTTTTTATTGGGCAGTACTGGCAAGTGACCTCACATACCTCCATTGCACTTGAACATTGTTTGTGGTGTTGCCTCATTCAAACCACCTATTACTCATAAAATACACACTGCGTTACTGTGGCTTGTTTTGACTGTTGTGTATGTACTTCATGATGTGTATAGTTCATGTTTTTTACTCACTGACTTTGTAAATATGTCTGAATTTTAGTAGTTGGTGAAATAATCTCATTTTAGGTCTCTTCTTATCTACATGCAGCCTTGAATAAATCAAACATACACAAAGCACCTACAAGATGACCTAGCAACTTGAGTTTTAATCAAAGTGAGTTGCAGTCAATTAGAAATGGAAAAACAAGCCGAGAAACAGAAATGAGCAATGAATGGAAGGAAGAAAACGGCAACGAAGCAGGTGCTAGGTTGCAGTATATATTTGGGTGAAGAAGTAGGATGTAAATCATCTTGAAATGAATCATGACAGTTCAATTAACTTTGTCACTGAGAGAAAGACAGACGGTTTGGACCACAATTGTGATGGTATCTCTATACTATATTGACTTATTCCCCTTATGAGCAAGCTAGGAAGTAGTTCACTTGTGGTACAAAGGTGGATTTTACCCTGAGTTCTTGACAATATCTGTCTCCAAGTATCAGAGACCTTATAAATGCAGTAAGTGTTTTTATAAGTCCTCTCAACAGCAATGAAGCCCTAAGCTTTGGTAAACAATGTCTATCAGTTCATGCTACCTCCAATACTGCTGATCACACACCAGACTTTTCCTTTTATACCAAGTCAGTAGTAAACTTAAAATATGCTGAAAATGGCGAAATTAAACATAAGCATGTCGAAATATAGTTTTTTGAGACTTCGAGTACTGGCCTGTTTGCAAAGGCTAATGCCAGAACTTGGGACTTCACATTTGTGACAGGATATTAAGCCCAATGTAAGTAAGTCCTCGGTTTGAGATTTAAGTCAATCACCACAAACTCTTGCCAAAATAACTGCTGGTGAATCTTTGAGCCATTGGTAGTCAAAGTAAGCACATGAAATTCGAATTATGATAACATCCTACATGTTACTCAATATCTATAGTTCAGCTTTTCTATAGGAAATGGTCAGTCCATGAAAAAGTATATGGAGGAACGTTCTATGCAGGTGTGGGCAACTGAGTTAGAAATTTACGGAGCAGCGCACATGCTTGGAACAACAATATTCACATATGCACCCTGCATATGGATCAAGCTACAAACGGCTCACGTTTGAGCACCAACAGCTCATTATATCATCCTGACATGAAGCCATTTACTTTTCAAGCATGCACAATCAGTTCTCAGTGCGTGGAAATTGTGTTATATAGTTCAAGAGTCATTGGAAATTTGTAAATGTTGATCCACGTGAACGAGTGCTTTGCACACAAAGTACTTACCATTACAGTACTTACCATTACATGCTTGTTGTATTTACATTGCATGCGCAATATATACTTGAGATAGCTGCTATATAGCTGACTAACATTAACCCGACTCAACCGGCCGGGGCTAATCGGGACAAAGACGTGGGTGTATTAAACACTGAAGTGAATGTACTCACACTTTCTATAGCTGCTTATGTGACTGCATGTTGTTAGACACCATGCACGAATGGGTCACCACAAATGATGCAAGACGTACGATTATAAGTGACATTACCAATCGCTATTTGCCTCGATCATTGCTTGTTAAGCCTGACAGTACTATAGTAGCTGAAAATAAATAGGGGACCCAACTGTGGCAAAGGGGAACCTCCTACGGCGCTGCATGTGGTCCGGGGTGACATTAATATAGGGAGGAACAGGTATGGCATGACAGAGAGAGGACTATTCCTCACATCAGAGACAGCTTGTGTGTGTACATTTATGCGTGCATGTGTGTGTACGTGTGTGTGTGCTTGTGGTGTGTGTTTGTGTGTGTGTTTGCATTTGCGTTTGTGTGTGTGTGTGTGTTTGCACGTGTGTGTGTGTGTGTGTGTGTACATGTGTGTGTGTGTGTGTGTGTGTGTGTGTGTGTGTGTGTGTGTGTGTGTGTGTGTGTGTGTGTGTGCTGTGTGTGTGCTGTGTTGTGGTTTGTGCAAAGTGGGTCCGCGCGGTGTTACATTTATAAGTTGTCACAACCGCGCAGGTATGTGCGTTTCATATAACACACGGATGAAAGCGCCGGTATGCGTCCCACGAGGGAACAATGCAACCACAGAAATGACAACATGCACGAGCCATGTAGACATTGTGAGCAAATACTGTTTATTAATATAAATATGTCCTTGTACAATATAAATCATTTTATATCCTTACTGAATCCCATTGCAGGCGGGTGGGAAGTACTATATCAATTCAATTGATGAGGTACACCAAAAAATGCGATTTTGAAGAATATGGATCTGCCTATACATCCGTAAAATGACAATTGCATTCATGACTGTGCAATTGGGCTCGTGAATTACATTGGTGGCAAGGCTAAAGTCGGCGATGGCGAAGATCATCGGTTCTGAAGTAAGTCACACGCAATACGACTTGGTTGTATCTTACAAAAGCTAAGAGTGTTTGAATTGTGTAGTACATTGTCCGGAGAATCAATGACCGCAGAGGCTTTAAATTGTCACTTGGTTAAACTGCATGCAGTTAATTCTATGTAATCTTTTTTTCGTTTTCGTCCCCCTCCTCCCTCCCCCTTCCCTCTTTGTTCTCCTCCTCCAATTTCCAAATGAAGCCTAATACTGGCACATGTATATTCACAATCAATCGTTGATTTGTACAATACTGACAAATGTACGTGTACATACCGTATCTGTATACTGTAGACAAGTGCAGTGAAACTTCTGTGCTCGAAGGGGGATTCAGAATGTCAACGTTAAATGGACGGCTATACGACTCAGCCTATGCGTTACAGTAGCCGATTAAAGACTGTTACGTACACAGTGAAAGAATAACTCAACACTTGGTTACGTACTTACAAGTATTACACATACTCTAAGGTTCTGGGCGCTCCGTAGCATGCAGGACCGTTGAACATCAAGCAGTAATCATAAACGAGATTGCCCATGAAGATGCACGCCAGGGTTGCCGAAGGCCAGCCCGGCCTGTCAGGCCGACCTTTCGGACCAGATCTTCCGACCGGTCTTTCAGGCCAGACCCCGGCCTGAAAGGTTGAGGCACACCCATGTAATTAAAAAATTAGATTGATTAATATTTGTTATGGCAAATAAATAAAATGTACATGATTATACAATTAGACACGCGACTATTCATGCGTTGCGCAGAAGTGGGGACGTAACTAAAATTAATTGTTCAGTACCCATGCATTGTGCTTAAGCATTACGCCAGATTCCAACTTTAATTTGACGCTGTTGAATAAGCTTGGCACTAGAAAAAGACCCGCTCAGATGGTACAGATGAGGCAGGGATTCCCAAATACTTTCTTGCAAGCTTGACTTCTCTTTAACAAAGGGCTTGTGGCAGTAGTCACACCAAGCTTTATCAACACACCCTTCGTATCCACTCTTTTCCTTTGCTTCGTGAAACTTGTGCAATTTGAAATGTGACCACACCACGGAGGATTGCTTGCGACGGTGCGGGTTCCTTGCAAGCTCATCTGTGTTACAACCTAGAGGTCTGGGTTTATAGGAGACACAATGGAAGTGCCTAGAGAGGAGCTGCAAGCACTCGATGCTGTATTCATAGCGAATTTGCGCGGTTAACGATTTGTTATTATTTTAGGCCTGGCAGATCGACCTTTCAGGCTACAGGCCTGAGCCTGGTCTGACCTTGAGGTCGCAGGCCGGAGCCTGGCTGATTTCTGCAACCCTGCATGGTGCACGCATGCAAAATAACATATGCAATTTCGAAATACCTTAACTTCGTAATGGTAGACGAGTCGCATTGCACATGAATTTGACATTCACCTTATTGCACATCATTATGCCGTCATTTCAGACTAACATGATTTCACAACTAACAGAATTATTGTTAAACTAGTCATATTTTATGTATTATTAATAATTATGTGTACAGGGATGCTACAGGTATGCGGCATGTACTAAATTGAGCGTAATATTTTTTTTCCCCTGATGCTCTTACCTGCGTAATCACTGCGTGCTTGTGCATCACGTTTGCATGAATGCAGTGTGTGCTGGCCCATGCTGTGGGTGAAGGGAGCAAGTGCCTGAAGTGTAAAGATTCCTGTCCCGGATTATTGCTTCACTATTGGAGGTAAGCTTAGTTCTCAGCAAACATGCACGTAACGATACACTGTTACAGATCATGCTACCGCGGCATGCACTTACAGTACCAGTGCACGTAGGCAAGATCAAATACATGTGCAAATATTCCCTACGACTTATCCGTCCCGTATTGTTCGCATTCATTATTCTTTGGAGGAAAATCGAAATCCATTTGAATCTCATTTGTTAAGTAATCAAAACCTGTTCCGATTACGTGTATTGTGTTGCATGCATTTCTCATCTCGCGCGGAGTCGCTCAACTGAAATTAAAACAAAATGTTTGTGTTTAGGAATAGATGCAAATACTGCGGCTGTTCCCGGGACGAGCATGACGTAAGCAAGTCTGAGACTGATCAAGAGGTACCAAAGGTGAATGTCTGTTAATAGAAACCTATTATTAGTTCATCACTGCATCTATTTTACGTCAATGCATGTCCACTTTTACACACATGGCTGACCGTCTATCGCACGTGAGCCAGACGAGAAGGCCCTATATTAATCCACCGGTAGATCACGCAGATCAAAAGATGGGGGAGGGCCACGTGAAGCAACGGATGCGACAGTTTCCTGTGTACGACGAAGATCTAGATTACTGCGGGTCTATTAAAACCGCAGAAGAAAGCAAGATGGCGGAGATATTCCTGAATGACAGAAAAACGAGGAGGGGAAAGGGAGAAAAGAGGCAGTTCGAGGCATTGATTGATCAATGGGTGAGCTTGCACGGCTTCAATTTGGGGACCGGGAATTTCAGTGGTATCAGTAATCAAGCACATATATGTATAAGGAAATGTGACATGGTTTCAATTTTTTTAATGTATATTCTAGAAGTCTGACCTGTTCTCTACACAATGCTTGTCACGCACGGATATCTGAATGTTATTGAGTTGTGAAGACTCTTTTTTTATTAGCCATACATTTCATCGCAAGCGCCGTTACTGGAAATTTAATAATGTACATTGTATGCGCTATAGGTCCCATTAACATCTATTTTTTATACCTATAGATTTGCACGCAGTGCCAAGTGTTGATGGAACCGAACTGCTTTGCTGTTTTCGTGGAGCACGCCAAAGGGAAGGTGTGGCATCCGGAGTGCTTTGTTTGCGCGCAATGCAAGGAGCAGCTGCTAGACCACATCTACTTTTGGAACGACCAAGAACAGAAGGTATACTGTGGACGTCACGACGCGGAGAAGAGGAGACCACGGTGCACGGAATGTGACGAGGTACATGCATGTAGATATCATGTATCAAACATCAAGTATGAAATTGCTTGCCTGTTCCACTGAACTAGTGCATGTGAGCCAGCAATATCACGAGAAATATCATTTCATTGAACTCGTGTGAGCCAGAAAAATCAACGGAACGGTGCATGTTAATGAGTACTAGAGCCTCAGTTTTGCTTGTATCCCCTATTCAGTTGATTTTTATTATTTTTTACTAATGCAACGATAGAGTCCAGTGCTTCTTTTAATAGTTCGTACCCACATTTCAAGTAATGCTTTTGATAAATGCGGGTTTCGCAGACATCAAATCGGCAGCACAATAAATGTATAAAAAATGGAATTAAAGTTTCACTCCACAAGTTTAGCATACCAGTAACAATTACAACAAATGAACGACTCTGGTTAAGTTCAAACTTCAGTAGAACTTGAACGGTAGAACTGTCACCTTGTGTAATTGCTGTCCTGTCTCAGTGCCCGCGCAATGATGAGGTGCATAAGTAATTGTATGCCAATAGTTCTTCTCCATTCTCTTCCCCCACCCCCCACTCACCCCGTTCCTCCCTTCAGCTCATATTTGGTGACTACACGAAGGCTGAAGACAAAACGTGGCATATAGAACACTTCACTTGTTTCTCGTGTGATGCGCCTCTGGGAGGGAAGGAATACTTACTCAAAGATAACCAACAGTATTGTTGCGAGTGCTTTGCGAAGCAATTTACTACTAAGTGCGAGGTAAGCCTGCGTTGTACATGCATGCATGCGTGATTTAGAAGAACATTTTCACAAAGATTTTCTTTTTATTTACCACATGCAGACTTGCGGTGATAATGTACCATTTCGTCAATGCCTTTCAGCTGAAGAAGGAGGAGCTGTCCACGCCTGGCACGGAAGTAGCAAATGCTTTTTGTGCGCGGTGTGCAGAAAGTCACTTGTAGATAAAACGCATTTCATCAAGAACAAGACGATATTCTGCTCCTTCGACTGCCATCGCTTGTACAAGAGATTCGAAAAGTAGCATGCACTATACGCAATTAATGAGACACTATCTGGTGCCACAGTGACGTAGATGTGTAGATGCACGAAATGTTATAACTCAGAAGGTATCTTAAAATAGTTGTGTATTTTGTCATTCTCATGCACTGTACGCGCGTAACAATTCTAGTGCCTTCGCTATTTAATCATAGATATTAGAGTTGACTCTAATATCTATGATTTAATACAACGCTGCTCTAAGTCCGCTGTACTCACGTTCCATGAACGTAACGCGCAAGTTATTGCCAGAAATTTCGGACTTCGACCAATAACTCTGGCTAGCAATATAATAAAAAGATTGTACTTTCACCCGCGCAACTGACTGATTTAGTGAAAAGATAAAAATTAAAGTTAGTTTTACGATAACACATTTTATTTATTATTTTTTAAAGTGCATGAGTAGTTTTATCGGCAGCTAGCCACATTCATTCAATCAGTAACTAACTGCATGAACTATAACACGGTCCTTACTGCATGATCTTCAACAAGCAGCCGCAGCCCGACTTTTAGCGACACGCAAAGATCAGGCTGCGCCCAACTACATCAAAGATAGAGGTTGGGCTATACCTATCTTCATCATATTCGGACTCACTGCATGCATCAATGTGCATTAATATCGCGTAGTCTTGACCTCGCAAAAATTAGCATCGTCCCAGGGCATTATTTGTATATTAAAGTTACTGGTTTCTCGCCCACGTAACTTTAATATAAAATATAGCTACATGTATGCAATAAATAAATTTCAGGCGTCTGGTCCCCAGACTGCGCAGCATAGTGCCTAGTGAGCGAATGTAACAACGAAGTCATTCCATTGCACTCGTTATACTCCTCAGTCTATAAACCTTCAATTAAGAGATGGAAGCTTCAGAAAAACAAATAGCCTTGCAATTACGTGCTTCTTTTTCAATCCTTTGATCTACATTACGATGTTAAGGCATCTGAATTTCCCAGCTATCCGTAATTATATATACTAGGACTTCAAACTGGAAGGATTTGTAGTTCAAGTGATACAATATAACTCTGTATTGGGTGATATCAGAACATATCCAGAAATTCCAATACATCGAGAGGACATCTATGCATTTTAAGTCAAAAATATTTTCCGATTGCATCACTGGACAGACTTTTTTATTCTTTCAGCAACAGTTCGCAGAAAGGTTGAATTGTCTTTGATATGAGCTCAGGTTGCGTTGTGTAAACTTAACACAGGTGCAGACTTTACAGTTGTGGCTAGATAAGAACTCCATCTGCAGTTTAGGTATACAGCAAATACAAAGGTAAGACGGTTGCTCCTTCGTGGCAGGAATGGCGCAATTTTCGCCATTCTTGCGTGGATATTTACACATACATGCATGTTTTTCAACATCAGTTTTGACTTTGTGCACAGATGGAACGCTCACTTGGCAGAATTAACAGCACAGGGCACTTGGCTGGATTTGCACTAATCATCACAACCAACCATCTTACAGTTTTCAGGCTCTCAAATGAAAAGTTTAGCGTATCATTATCTGTAAGGTCTGCACTCGCGGTGAAGTTTACGTAACACTACAACCACTGCTCTACCAGCAGCCTCAAGGTCGGTCTCAAACAGCCTCTTCCCCTACTAGGCTTAGTTCTTTCCCCAAGGTGTCTTCTCAATAGCCTCTCTCCTCTCCTAACCACAGGACCTCCAACAGTCAAACGCAAATGCACATCATTTGTGAACACTCCATGCATATCGAGCATACTCTTAAATCTATAAAGCCTCATGCAGACGGTACTCTCCGTCAGACCTTCAAACAATGATCCCATGCTCCCCAGGTCCAGTCTCGTCAGAGTTCAATGGTTTTTATTATTATTATTTTTAGAAAAATGATCCACTTCGTCTTCTGAGGCAACCCACGAGAATGTTTCTGAATTGCAGTGGCAAGTGTAGCATTATCTAAACTTACCACTGGTGCAGACCTTATAGTTGTAGCTAGTTAAGAACTCCACCTGAACACAACAGCAAATAAAAAGATGAGACAGTCACTCCATAACAGAAAATTCTTGGCGATGTGCATGTACACATGTTTTAAACACCAGTTTTGACTGTGTGCATAGATGGAGCGCTTAATTGACAGCGCACCCGGCTGGATAAGCGTCTCGACACGCAAATTAATCACAAGAAGCAACTCAACGCATTTTTCAGGCTCTCAAGCGATATGTTTATCATAAAGTTGAGCTTTTTTGCCTTTGGAAAACATGTATATAGGGAGATGTGCCAGACTCGACTGAGTTATATCCTTATCTAACAGAAATCGTAAGGTGTAAAGTTTATGTGGTACAAAACCACCAATCGTTTGACCCTTGGTGTAATCTGGAGGTCTACCTGGATGCACGAATTTTCCGCTTCCCATACCATGGTCTGCTCTCAAAAAGCAGCCTTCTTTTCTGAACAGCCTCTCCTCTCTTACACCACAACACCCCCATATCTCACATGTAGCACACTTTGTGTGTGTATGTGTGTGTATGTTTGTGTGTGTGTGTATGTTTGTGTGTGTGTGTGTGTGTGTGTGTGTGTGTGTGTGTGTGTGCGTGTTATGGAGAGGTTGCTGCCTCAATTTCAAGCTTTGCTAATCGGTGCATGGTGCTCTGTATATACATATACATTTGCAAATGTACAAATGTACCTATAAAGATAGTTTGGGTATGCTGTATACATCCAGCCAAGCTCCCAAAACTTTGGGTAGTATGCATGTACAAGGCTTCTTATAGGCATACATGCATAAACGCAAGCGTATCGATACACACACATAGTGTAATACGTACGACCTTGTTTATGAAAAAAAGTGACTTGAGGTGTTAGTTATGAAATTATAATAGAGCTGTTATTGTTATCTACATGTATATCTGCGCCCAATTATGCAATTAACGTTAACGTGATGCTTATTAATTTTTCCAAATGGGGCCGGGGAACAAGCGAGGGTGTTACAAGAATAGCGCCATATATGGCATCTCCGCCATTTTTAATAGTAGCACCAATGACCATTATAATATAAATACTCCTGGAACCGACAGGTTTAAGGTAAAAATGTTTTTTCACCACAGTAAAACACACTGGTGTATAGCGGACCAGAATCTGTTGCCGCAAGTGAAAAATCCATCACGAGTCAAGATTTATAGCTGGTGGAATACTGTAATTAGGTAAGAAAAACTGCATTTTATGTACTTGTCTACGGAAAGCACTTTTTTGCCTCCAGGAAACAAAACTTTCAATATAAAGAGGGTATTTTCTTTTTAGAAACTAAGACAGAGCTACAAGATTCCGTTGCCGCAAGTGAAGTATCATCTTGGAATTGTTAGTAATTATCAAATACAGGTTTTTGCTGTACATTATTAATAGCCCGTACTCTTGAATATTAGATCACAGATAATTCACACACAAAAAAAATAATTTATGTCTTTCTAATATGCACAACAGAAATCATGTGATGGAATCTCAAAAAAACTGTAACTTTTACAACTTTGGTGACCGCTCATTTCTCCATATGAAGAATAGTTTGACATGGGCATTGTCAACTATGTATGGGGATTACATGGGTTGTCATACCTCATGGTTTCCTGATTAAAAGGCGAATCTTTCTCATCCGGAATAGAATCAGCCCCTGAGGGTAGGTGGTTGAACTGATTTGCATAGTTAGCGAATGTCGATTCTATTTGATGTTCAGCGAATCAAGTCCCCATAGACATTTATGGGAATTGTACGGGTTTTAACACCTCCCGGTTCCTGATTAAGATGTCTCAAATTTCTTGGAGAATTGACAAAAACAATAGCCGGTAACATCGTGAAACGATAGTTTTGCAGTTTAATGAGACAATGGGTGTGCCTTATTTCTATAGGTGTTCATGCACATGCACGGCTGATCAATATATGGCGTACCATAAGGCGCGGTGAAATATAGGTTTGCATGCACTAAGGCTATATAACTATGATGTGCGTGTGTGTGCGTTTGTGTGCGTGTGTGTGCGTGTGTGTGCGTGTGTGTGCGTGTGTGTGCGCGCGTGTGTGTGTGTGTATATGTATGCGTGTGTGCGCGCGCGCGTGTGTGTGCGCGCGTGTGTAGGGCGCAGCAGTTCCAAATCAATACATCATTATACCCTGCATGCCATATTAAACATGCAAAGCCGGGGGGGGGGGGGGGGGGGGGGGGGGGGGGATGGGGGGATATCTCGATATCGGGGGGTATGACCCGGTATCTCGATCCGAAGTTGCAAACAAACCAAATGGACAAGGTTTCAGGCATGAAACGTTTTCCACGCCAGAATTCAAGGTTAGGCCCCCCCCCCCCCCCCCCCCCAGCTTATTAGCTTATTACAACTTAGAATTCTTATATTTGCAAGTTACATGTATCCCTTGTGTGTTGTCATGGCTTCCTTTGTGCATGTATTGCATGTCGTGGGGTTTATAATATTTAAAAAAAATAAAAAAGAAGAGTGATAAGGAAGTTCGTAATATTATAAGGTTTATATCAATCTATGAAACAGAGCTCCACTCTGCAATCTTTCTTTGCTCCAGCAAAATGGCGCTTAACCCTGTTGAATTATCGTCTAATTGCATGACGCGTTAAGCCGTCCTCTGTTAAGTAGCCGTCATTATACGAGATCACTCCAGCAATAGAACGCGCCCTACCATTCTTAACATCAAGTGTCATGAATATTGTGTACTTAGCCAGATCACTCCACCAGTCTGGGGACTGGACATTTACCAGCTCCTGGTTCCAGACTCGTTTTTAATTGTAATAAAGGGCGTGTCGGGGTGTAGACAACATGTTCAGGGGACTGCCTTCTGGTGCAGTGTTTTTACACTGTCTGTCGTCGTGGGCCAGGGCCCGGAAGCCGGATGCGATGCATCTCTTTCAACGACTTGCAAGTAGGGGTTGATAGCCAGTAACTTGGGTGACGACCGCGCCCAGTATAGTGCTGCAAACTTCCCCGGCTGGATTTTCGTTTCGCGATGTGTGCTGTCGAGCTCGGGCGTGCGCGATCGGGTACCGCTTCGTCTTTTGGTGGTTTACTACTCGCTCAACGGAAGCTCTCCACTGTACGGACAGTTCGAGTTCGAGTGCGTCAACTCGACGTGGTCAGCCACCTCCCCCGTCTTGAGCACGGCTTCCCAGGGGAGAGTCATTCTGGCTGCGGACGCCCCCCGCTATCACTGCCACTGTCAAAACGGACTGTGCCTTGTGCGTGAATTACCCCAATGGTCAAGTTGTAGACTCGGTGCATCATTGCTATGGTGAGTGTATAAACACACTGAGATCTATGCGCGCACATGTATAGTGATATGCGCAAACACATGCAATTCTTTTGTAACAAATAGCGTGCACTGGATGTCTGCAGTCGCTTTGCTTCTGTTGAAGGGTCAAAGCCCATTGACCGCTGTGACTACCTGCTGTAATGGGTACTTGCAAAAATGGAACCTGCTGTTAGTCAGTGTCCTTCGTCCTATTCGCTCGATGGAAACTGGATTTGCGGTAAGATTAAAGCGATTGTAACGTTTTTAAATTATAGGTAAGAACATTTGAGTTACATTAGATGCATTAAAAGAGAAACGATGGTGCAACAAGGCAATCTCTCTCCTCCATCCCCCCATCTCTCTCTCTGCTCCCCCTCTCTCTCTATCTCTTCTCTCTCTCTCTCTCTCGCTCTCTCTCTCTCTCTCTTATCTCTCTCTCTCCTCTCTCTCTATCTATCTCTCTCTCTCCTCTCTCTTCTCTCTCGCTCTTCTCTCTCTCTCTCTCTCTCTCGGCCTCTCACTATATTGCAAGTGGTCATTAATCATATTGAATTCAGCCATTCAACTGCAATGTATGCAAGCAAACTATTGCTCTTAATCTGCATTGTTTAATTTTCCAAGTGCAAAATATTTAGACTTTGTTTTGTAATGCCAACTTACAGGGATTGGGTTCTTAAGAGGCCTTGTGAGAAGTCAAAGTTTTGAGTTTGGTATAGACCTTTTTCATCACGTAATAATTTCTGTAATAATTTCTGTGCCAGCATGGCGAATCGTGTATTATTTACATTGTGTGGTAATGACGTATGGTAGATTACGGAGTGGTCACATGATACATGTAAAGGTCTATATGTGCATATGAAGTAAAAGGTCCTATGTGTTGTAGAAATATCAATATACATGGGGAAGGAGATACGTGGAGACGAACTATTTTAACTCCTGTTGTACTCGTTCTACAAAGCCCTCGCCTTCATATTGCCTTACATAAATATAATTCCGAATGTTTCTTTGCATGCATTTACGTTGGTGACGAGCTGATCGCACAGCAGCCAAGATTGTTATAATTAGGAGGCATTAATAGTTGCAATTGAGAATTACGCTTCAACGAAGCGGTTTGTAGCTTTTACATCACGCGGGCATGCAATTATATTTGTAGATTACAGAATGTTGCACCCGATTCAATGCATTGCGTGAAGAGTCTCAATTGAAATGTTACGTCACATTTGTGTGCAAACTATATGCAAGCATGGAGTATTTGCCCGAATCTTTTGAATGCATGGGCCTTCTTAATTTTGTCAATGTATGTGTGTCATTATGTTTTGCTTTAAATTTTGTGAATATATTATTCATCGTCTGGGTCTCTTTGGTAACAGAATACAACATTTTTAACAGTGAATATGGCTTCTTGGTGGCAGTCGGGATAGCGCTTGGAGTAGGACTTCTCGTCGGCCTGAGTTGTTGTTATTCTTCACGTGCGTGTGTTCCAGGATGAAGACCGTGCACAAAAAAAGCAAGATGCTCACAAGAGATCGCCGACATTCAGTGATGACAAGACGCTCAGTGACCTGATGTAAATCAGGATTTATATGTGCGCTCATGCCAATGCACACATTTTACAGTATGTCATCCATTATAGCTTCTATACCGTGCATCATAGGTGTGTGTTTACATTTTCTTTTGTTCTCTACTTGGTACTATAATGTTTGGGCAGTAATCATGGAGAATAAGGATGAGAAAAAAAGTGAGTAGAAAATAAGGGGAAAAACGTAAGACTCGTAGATCAGTTGCAGAACATGAACATGTAGCGTAGTATTTAATATGCATGGGTCCCGATACGCAACTATGACCCATAATACACGCAGAGTATTTACAACACATCGAGTCAATAGTGAACGGCAATGTAACAGAGATATTATCTCTGATATAACCTTGCACATTTGGTCTGGGAACGAGCAGTGACGTCGAAGCACTCATCACGTATCTGGTCTCAGGCTTTTAACGTGTTCAGATCCAGTCGCAAGTAAAACCCCACTATTATACTTGAAACATGTAAGTAACTAATACTAAAACAGCTACATCGTTATAGTCGTCCTTGCCCTTGTCTGCCTCATCTTTGGTTGGGGTATCCATAGAATTTGCGGGAGTAGTTTGAATTGCGGGAATTTGTGGGAGAGGGTTGTGAATGTGATGCTGTGCCACTGCAGGACTGAGCGAGTATATAGGATTGTTTTATTATTATTTATTATTTTAGAATCACCACTGGTTGAGAAACACGAGTCATACCTTTGTACTGCCCCAAACTGTTTGAGTTGCAATGAAACTAAGCTTCATATATACATTCAAATGAAATGCACACGGGTGAGACACTGACGATCGCGACGTACATGTACACACACCACACACGCGCGTGCATCAAACATACATGTATACCATGTAAATCATTTTCCATAATAGGTACATGTACCTGTGAGTGGCATGCAAGGGGTCACAATTGTAGAGTAAACATATTACAATGCACAAATTGCTAATAGGTGTGGGGTGCGTGGTGTGCGTGTGTGTGGGGGGTGTGGTGTGTGGTGTGGGGTGTGTGTGTGTGTTGTGTGTGTGTGTGGTGTGTGTGTGTGTGTGTGTGTGTGGGTGTGTGTGTGTTGTGTGTGTGGGTGTGTGTGTGTGTGTGTGTGTGGTGTGTGTGTGTGTGTGTGGTGTGTGTGTGTGTGTGTGTGTGTGTATGTGGGGTGTCCCTATGATACTTCAAGGCTGTTGGTGACATCATTTTCTATCAGTTTCAAGGCCCGGTGCGGATATTAAGTCAAAAAGCACATGACCCATAACACCTAGTGACATGTAGGGTGTTTGAGGGAAGCCATTTACTTAGGACATATGATAACAATTACCCTATTCCAAAGCAGACACCATCATTGAATTAAAACCAGTGGACTTCATATTTAAGCTAGCGGCAAATTTTGTATTAAGTTATTTAACATCAGCAGGTGTGTGGCATACCTATGTTCCAGTACCTGCATGCACACATC
>JABACO010000005.1:9176397-9198897 GCA_013339895.1 Ephydatia muelleri
TAGGATGTACTTAGGACGCGACGTGATAAAACCTTTATAATTATATAGCGCCTTCCAGAGTTCGATTTGAAATCAGGCAATGAGAGCGAAACAGAAACATAACACAGCAATGTTCTTGCTGCACGCAGGTACTTCCTGCCATCGTGCATGGGAACGATGGCAGGAAGAGAACTGCATGAATAGTAGGGCGCCTTTGCATCAAAAAGTGCCCTCGCAAAAGGACTCCCCCAAAATCCATCTGCTGCAACATCGAGACGTGCTGTTGCTGGCGGAAACTCTAACCAGAGTCTTCTCGTACCAGATCGACTGACGTAACAGTATGGCTTGCATATATCGGACTAGATGGGTTTCGGGTTCTCAAAACGCGTCCTAACGAGAAACGGACGAGCAATTCACGGAAGATGTCCAGACAGAGCACCCAAACATATCACGTTGAAACGACCCGCGCCGATTATTAAATCTAGCAGATTGATGATTCGTATGGGGATGCCATAGTGCCATCTGACAGAAGGCCAATAATTGTGTTCTCTGTCCCATCGTCACATTATATATTCAAGAGGGACACCCAAACTATATGGTAATGTAAAAGAGGGCATTTGGTTGCATATTGTGCCTGTGTGTACTTGTGTGTGTCAGTGTGCATGGTGCATACATGTGCATGTGTGTGCGTAGTGCGTGATAAACAATGCATCAAATATCACATTGCCCACATAAGTATCATGGATTAAAATAAGATCAGACTTGAGGAGGGACCATGCTACCAACAAGACGGGCACAAGTGAGTAATGTAGGAGTTAGATAAGAAAGGGGGGGAAGAGAAGGGGGATGGGGTGGGAATGGAAGAGATTGGAAGGGACTATATTGGTAGAGTAAGTGACGAGGGGAGAGTTAGTTATAGAGAGGAGATATAGCTGACCACTGAAGGATTGTCAAAGGGGGAAAAAGCAAGTTTAGTGGTATGAAGATCACCTTTTGAGAGAGTTGGGGTGCATGGACCTGCATTCCTATGGCAGTGGAAACTTTATGGGGAATTGCAACAAGAGGCCCAGGACTCCTTCTCAAGACTGGTGTCAGTCCCACCTTGCCATTAGCCTTTCCCTCCCCAAGGCATCAAACACAGCTGACATATACAACAGGCTGCATGAACGCGACACTGGTTGGGGTAATCTCCAGAGCCCTCTTGGTTAGGAAGGCCCAGCCTTTCATGACTTTGACTGTGTGTATTTCTTTATTATAATAATCTTCACTTTATTATGCTATTTTTTTTTTTTAATTATAAATGTCATGCTATATTCAGAACTCATATACATATACAACATTATTAATACATATATTATAAACACATTACACACTATCAAACATATAGTCTAGATAGAATGGCCCTGGAATTGGCTCTGATCAGGGTCAAGTTTAATCTGCCATAAATCAGATTAGTTGTTAAGGACTTGGGCTGCCCCAGTTGGGTGGCTAATCTTCCTGCAAGTCTGGAGAGACAACGTTGAGCTTCTGGTCCCCAACTTCCATAGGACTCTACAACCAAAGGGATGCACACCCACCCTAGCTCTTCACATTTTGCATCGTTACTGTGGTGCTTCCTCTGTTCTGCCTGCATTGCTGCTGAATTTGGTGTCACACACGCTACTTGTAGGGTATTTGAATTAAGCGGGGATGTGACACAAAGATCAATTGCAGCAGGCTTGCCCAACTCCCAATTAGGGATGAGGACATCGACAGGACGCGTTTGTCGTGCTTCATGACCCAGACTGCTTCCAGCTTCAAGCTGTGCACCCAAGCATGCAAGTTGGCAGAACTCAAAAGGGTGTCTCGTACTCTGTGTGGCGGGAAACCACATCAGGGGCCATTTTTACATGACAGAGCATGGTGACCAAATTGATCCAAAGAATGGGACATGCATTGGGGACAAAGCTGACCTTGACTGATAGGAAGGCCTAACCACCATTTAATGGCAACTTGAAACTCAGAGGGATCAAGATGAAGGTTGAGCCTTGGAGAGGGTGTGACAGAAAGCCAAGCTGATGAGTGAGGTGAGGAAATTGAAAGTAAACGAGCCCTATCCGGCAGTGAAGCATTAGCAAATAGCTTGGTAAATTGCTGGTCCTCCAACTTAGCAGATAACAGTTTTTGAGTTAGGTTAGAAGTAGTAATGGATGTAATGGTGAGCTCATCCGTAGTAGGTACAGATGCATTGAACAGGTCAATAGCATGCAGAAGATGTTTGCTTTGTGGAGAGCTACAGTCAGATGCAACTGCAGAAGCTATGTAAGCAGCAGGTGAATGAAGGGAAAGGCGACAAAGCCCAAGGCCTCCACGACTTAAGCTAAGTTGGGCTTGCTGCCAGGCTGCATCAGATGTGTCGACCATGGTGCACTCGGCAAAACAGTGGCGTACATCATTATCAAAGAGTGCAAGACCATCAACAATCAATGAGGGTGGAGTTGATCTAGCCAGGTGCACCAGACGACAGAAACTACCGCATAACCTCAAAAGGAGCAGTGCCACCTGGGGATCAACAGAGCCAACCTCCTCCAATTGCGTCAGTAGGTGCCGGGCCTCTGCACGCTTCTGGGCAACAAACTTGCCACAGAAAATAATGTCACCAATGGGGGCTCCAAGTATTTCAAAGTGAGGTGATGTAAACCTTTTCATGTCTGATGGAAAAAGGCGTAGGTCACACGGACTGTACAATTCGCATTTGTCAATGTTGATGTGAAGGCCTAGTGAGGGACCCAGATCCTGTATGATGGAAAGAGCATGTGCAACTACTTGTGCTATAAATAGGAAACTGTCCCATAATTAATAATACAGCAATAGATTAACACATAAGACTGGAACACTATACAGCTAACAGAAAGCATGCAAGTAGCATAAACATGATGTCATAGGACATAACTATCTATAGATCTCACTAGTAGTGCCCTTGAGTTACATCTAACATGGGTTGTGTTAAGCTTTCCATAGAGATCCATCGAGATTTTAGACCTATAGGATCTGGAAGGCTGAACGAAAGACGTGAGGCTAAACGTGAGAAGGTTTGCCTATCTTCAGAACCATAGCACTCAACAGCTAAGGGAATGCAAGTCCATCCCAAAGTGTGGCATTTTGGGCCATTTGCGGGGTGCTTTTTTTGCTCAGCCACTAGGGCTGCTGTACACTTGCCTTGGATTTTAATTGTAGGCTAATTTAGATAATAAAAGTTTAACTTGAAATGTTAAAAACGTCAATGCAAGTTTACTATGCGAACTTGAAACCCGTCTAGTGCTCACAAGGCCGCGGGCCACCGAAAGAAAAGTCAAGAATCCGTCTTTTCTCACCACAATACCTGGCGTGTGTTTCCCTAAGATCTCAACGCCATGTGCCTTCACGTTTAGGCATTCAGTTCAATTACTAGCAATAGGAAAATTAATTCGTTCTATCTACATTTGTTTACTTTCGACCTCTGCAGCTAGCCCATAGCAGTTGAGTACCAAATATTATTATTAATGCACACGCTCGGGCTGGGGCTTTTTAATGTCATTCATAGTGACGATAAGCACGTGATCGATTTGACAAAATGGTAAAGGCGTGGTATATGGACAACGCTCCCGACGACCAGCGGCTTCCGCATCGTCCCGAAGGTGCTCCGGACCTATCTCTCGAACTCCTAGCATCCCTTGGGGTCCTCTACTGGAAGGTGAGGGGATATTTCAACTCCTCCGTCCTTGACATTGCCGCCACCACTCTGCTCCATCGCGCAAGCACAGATCGATGTGGACCGTTGCGACGAGGAAGGGCTGCTGGCCAAGATAAAGAAGGATAGAGGCTACACGTACCAGGACATAGTGGAAGTTTGCCCTGAGAAACTGCCAAACTACGCGCAAAAGGTACGGTATACCGCCTAGATCACAAACGTCGTTATCACTTGCGTTTGGTTATCTCATGTGAGAACTGCTCTGTACAAGCCCAGCCATTGCGTAACTGTAGTACCACGCACGCATTGTCCTCTGGGGTCCGTATGCTATTCATGGGTTTCAATCGAAGCAACAGTTGACGCTGGGGGTATGGTTTCACACTTTGGTGACATAAGTGTGCCTCTACTTGCATCAAGAGTATTGCATAGAGAGTAATGCTGCTTTTGAAGCCTCGTAGTGCTGCATTGTGATGTGTGGCTTTGAGTTCTAGTACACATTCCATGACAAGTGGTCTTTAAAACTGTATAGATACCTCCTTAGCGTTTCCCAGAAACTCTAACTGTGAGAAGTATCATTGTTACATTTGATATACATGTACATACAAAGGTTGTCATGTGTTGTGTATTTACCACATATGTATAACGTCACCTCCTCTTACAAAGTGGGAGGTATGTTCTCAGTGTGTAGTAACACCTTCCTCCCCCCCCCCCTCCCTTCTCCCATGTACTACTCTTGTCTCTTCACTTGCCTCACACCTCTTGTCTACTTGATGCTGGTGGTGCTAGTACAGCATTCCAGCGTGCCTAATTGTTCTAATGTTTCGAAACGTGTAATGGACATACGTTGCAGGCTGCTGTAAATTTCCTATTGTGGGAACAGGTTTGATAAGGGAACTAGTTTATCTATCATGTTGGGTGCTGAAGTATGGACCCCCTTCAAAATTATGTCACAGCGATGACGACTGTGGCAAAAAATATAAGTTATTGGACTATACGACCCAACCATGAAGCCGATGCCAGCCAGAGGCGGCCAGAGACGCCATCACTCCATCATCACCACGCCGGTGACCACGCCAGCGGCACCAGGCGCCAGCAGCACGCAGCACCACGCACGCCAGCACCACGCACGCCCAGCAGCACGCCAGCAGCACGACGCCACCAGCACGACGCCAGCAGCACCACGCGAGCAGCACCACGCCAGCAGCACCACGCCGCAGCACACGCCAGCAGCACCACGCCAGCAGCACCACGGAGCAGCACCACGCCAGCAGCACCACGCCAGCAGCACCACGCCAGCAGCACCACGCCAGCAGCACCACGGGGCAGCACACGCCCGCAGCAGCACAGCAGCAGCACCGCCAGCAGCAGCACGCCAGCAGCACCACGCCAGCAGCACCACGCCAGCACGCCAGCAGCACCACGCCAGCACCACGCCAGCAGCACCACGCCAGCAGCACCACGCCAGCAGCACCACGCCAGCAGCACCACGCCAGCACGCCAGCAGCACCACGCCAGCAGCACCACGCCAGCAGCACGACGCCAGCAGCACCACGCCAGCAGCACGCCAGCAGCACCACGCCAGCAGCAGCACGCCAGCAGCACCACGCCAGCAGCACCACGCCAGCAGCACCACGCCAGCAGCAGCACGCCAGCAGCACCACGCCAGCAGCACGCCAGCAGCACCACGCCAGCAGCACCACGCCAGCACCGGCAGCACCACGCCAGAGCACCACGCCCAGAGCACCACGCCAGCAGCACCACGCCAGCACGACGCCAGCACCACTCCAGCATCACCACGCCAGCAGCATCACCCATCATCACCAATCAGCAGACCTCCATCATCACTCCATCATCAACACTCCATCACTACTCATCATCACCACTCCATCATCACCACTCCATCATCATCACTCCATCATCACCAATCCATCATCACACTCCTATCATCACTACTATGATGCTAATGGCTTTGGCAGTGTAATGTACAAGATTAGTTCATTTGGCATACAAGGTATTTACAAGGCTTTTAAACAATTAACTATTGCTCAGTACTAAATTAGTACACTCGTTTATTATTTATATAATGATTACTAATAGACATGATTGACCTTTCGGCCAACTTGGGATGCCATGATGACATCATTTATTGTTTCGGCTCTCGATGAGAACACTCCAGCTGCAATTCATCCACATGACGTGGTTGACTCATGTTCCATCCCACAGCTCTGTACCCACTCCTCTGACCTGGCCATGGAGGTGTGGCACACTCCTGGAGTGGGGAAAGTATGCTCTACCCTAGAACACATTGAGACTCTGCACCAATTCTATAGATCAGCATCTAGACTCGTATGCATCACTATGTGGTCCCCATGACCCCCCCCCCCTCTTCTGTGGTCCCCATGACCTCCCTCTTCTGTGGTCCCTGTGACCCCTTTCTTCTGTGGTCCCCGTGACCTCCCTCTACTGTGGTCCCTGTGACCTCCCTCTTCTGTGGTCCCCGTGACCTCCTTCTTCTGTGGTCCCCGTGACCCCCCTCTTCTGTGGTCCCCGTGACCCCCCTCTTCTGTGGTCCCCGTGACCTCCCTCTACTGTGGTCCCTGTGACCTCCCTCTACTGTGGTCCCCGTGACCTCCTTCTTCTGTGGTCCCCGTGACCCCCCTCTTCTGTGGTCCCCATGACCTCCCTCTTCTGTGGTCCCTGTGACCCCTTTCTTCTGTGGTCCCCGTGACCTCCCTCTACTGTGGTCCCTGTGACCTCCCTCTTCTGTGGTCCCCGTGACCTCCTTCTTCTGTGGTCCCCGTGACCCCCCTCTTCTGTGGTCCCCGTGACCCCCCTCTTCTGTGGTCCCCGTGACCTCCCTCTACTGTGGTCCCTGTGACCTCCCTCTACTGTGGTCCCCGTGACCTCCTTCTTCTGTGGTCCCCGTGACCCCCCTCTTCTGTGGTCCCCGTGACCCCCCTCTTCTGTGGTCCCCATGACCTCCCTCTACTGTGGTCCCTGTGACCTCCCTCTTCTGTGGTCCCGTGACCCCCCTCTTCTGTGGTCCTAGTGACCCCCTTCTTCGTATGGCAACACATAATCTACGAAAGTAAGAAAGAAAGAGTTTGGTTGTCTTCCGGTGAAGACCAGTTCTTTAAAGAAGGTAGCTTTTTGGAGTGCAGCAGTCTTATTAGCCCCAGGTGTAAGATTCTAAGTGGACTTGCTGCACTTGTATTGGGCAACTGTGCTGGAAGTTCAACATACGAAGGGGGGTACTCTTTTTTCCATATGTAAGTTGTTGTATTTGCTGCGAATTCACCAGCAGTACAATGATCGGTTGAGGGAAATTTAAAATTTGAGCAGCGTTGTTAATGTAATGTTCACTTCACTATTGATGACATAGCTTGGATCCAAGCTAGCCTGCCTGCCTGTAAAGCTTGGTGGCCTGGGCATTCATACTGCTACACGTGTAGACCCATCTGCTTTTTTAGCTTCAGCCAGTGGCTCTCTTTCGCTTGTACTACCTATTGATTTCAGCATTATCAGTACACGAAACCCATTGGGATGATGCTCTCTCTCTGCTATGAAATCGTGACCAGATATTCAAGACAAAAGAATCATTTTTAGTCCTTGAATCAGTTTAGAAAAAAACAAATGGTTATTATCAATTCACCAGCCTCAATGTTGATTTATTAATGCTCCAAATTTTCATTTGTCATCAAGGTTTGATTAAATTTTATTGTGGTAGTTGGGTATGGTTTCAATATGACTAGTATGCAAAAATTTAAACCATGCCAGTAGACTGCGCTTCTGCTATTTCTTCATTCTTTGAACACCTTTCTACACTTCTTTTGTTTTGGCTTGATTTGCTTCACCATTTTTATTTGCTAAAGAGTGCATTCTAACAATCCTTGTATTAAGTATTGCATCATTTGTAAACACCTGTGCATTGTGAATTAAAATGTTTAATTTCTTTACTAATTTGTGTTAGTGAAGTATGTGTGTTATTATATATTGTGTGCCGTGCACTACATAATACACATCAACAAACACTGATTAGTTGCCAAAAGGGTGTGCTGTGGTCCCCAGCCCTACCTTCCCACCTCACAAAAATCTGACATCCTTCCATCTGCTGTGGCCCTCCTATCATGTCATGGTCCCCTTCTATATGTGCCAGATAAAGACGTTCTTTGAGGAACACCTGCACACAGATGAAGAGATCAGGCTGGTCCAGGAGGGGAGTGGCTACTTTGACGTGAGGGACCATCAGGACAGGTGGGTGCGCATCGAAGTCGTCAAAGGTGACCTCATCGTCCTGCCTGCCGGGATCTATCATCGTTTTACGTTGGACTCAAAGGTGTGTGATTTGAGTTTGCCACACACACCTGTGCAAGGGTTTTGCATTCATTCTATTGTTGCCCAACAGAACTACATCAAGGCATTGAGGCTGTTTGTTGGAGAGCCGGTGTGGACCCCAATCAACAGACCTGCTGATGACCATCCCAAAAGGGTGCAGTACCTGGAGGCGTTCATCGTGAAGGCAACGGCCTAGCCAGACGTTTGGTGTATTTATTTGTTGTATTGAAACAATTTATGCTACTGTCTTTAACGTAATGTCGGATTGTGAGTAGTGTGGAGGGGAGGAAGAGTGTCAGTCAAGTACCCAGACCGATGCCACATCAGCAGATGCGTTAGTGTTCAGACATCTGTGTTATTGGGTCTGGGTACGAGATTTAGATGGCCTGAGGTTTGTGGAGCGGGACACCACATATAACCAAGCCCGTTTCATGTCATTCCAATACAGGAAGGTAACTGGAAATTAATCCTGTCCCATTGCATATTTATATGTCTACGTAATTATTAAAATTAATTAGCTTTATTCTTGATCTTGAATAACATTGGGCTCTAAAATATGAGGGTTTTGTTTTTATCACTTGCAAAAATCTAGCTCTAATAGACATCTTGGTTCATAATTGGGAGTTTGGCAAGCCGGCAGCATTGGATTTCACCATTACATCACCGCTAAATCATTCTACTTCGAACGAAGCGAGTGTGATGCCGGATCCGCTGCGGCGGCTGCCGAACTCCGTCATGTGCAACTTAATTGTCTGAGTGTGTTGTTCTGCTGCAAAAATGCAGAGAATAATTATAAAGCAGATAAATGTTTGAAAAATAGTCAGTGTAAGATTAGAGGAGTGGTTGCAATGGGCAGCATTATCCACCAATGATGAGAAATGCAACCGCTTGGGCTGGGTTTGTATCCCCTTAACCGTGGAGACGTATGGTTGTTGGGGAGAAGAAGCCAGCAGGTGCCTCGACAGACTCGCTACACGGATCGCCACTCGAACTGCTTGTCCCGCAGTGTCGGGGCTATACGGAAGGCCCTGATCAGGGCCACTGCTAGGGCTTTACTGGCTAGATCGTCGTCATTTTGATAACTGATGATGACTCTTTGTGTCTTAGGCAGTAGGTTTGTAGTATTATTACTCATTTATATAACTTTTAAGTATTCATATTGTATAGTAGTTATAACTCTAATTGAATTAATAATATTTGCCTAACTACTGTAATGCATATGAAAGAAATCAAGGGCTTAATTAATTTCAATTGTGACTTGTATCCTTCATTTGTTCACCCATGGTTATTTTTGAATCATTTAGCATTCTGTGCTTCTTGTGATTTTTTTTTTTTGTTGCTGCGAAGTCGTCACACCACGGTCTATGAAACTATTTAGGACAAACCTCCGGGTATTGCTGGATTATCAGATCGCCAACTTGAAATTCCTGTCCGCTAGTCTTCGTATCCTACACCTCAACTCAAGCATATTCACCCACCAACTGGTAGTTCTCTGCTTAAATACCTTGCTGTAGTCACCAGCATTGTTGCATTCAGCTGGAGTAAATGATATTCTCCAGTAGCCAAGGTTTCATGGCTAGGACCATTGGCCCCTATTTTTATGGGGGCTGGCTGTTGGCTCAGCCTGCAGTAAGAGAGCTGACATTTCACAGTTATCAGACCCCTGGTAGCTACCATGCTGGCAGTGTGGACATCCAAATATCAACTCAAATGGTGTGTCTCTAGTAGTCTCATATTCACTGGTAAACGTAAGGGCAGGTAGAAGAAGATCCAGCTGTGTTCATTCTGCTGTGCAGCCATGCGCAGAGTATCTATAACATTGTCCTCAGTATTAACAAGCCCATCTCATTGAGGGTGATACTAGTTTTTCATACAACAAGTAGCTGGCAGGTTTCTTTGATTACCCACCAATATAGCTCAACTGACAAGTACATTAAGAAGTGAGCAACGTACAGAACAACACACATATATACAACACTGTACTTCAGTCACATTATCCACATGCACACATATCTAGAATCATGTTTTCTCAGTGGTTAGGGGTTCAGAGCTCATCCAGTCTCACACTCATCGGCGTGCTACATTAGTGACTGTTGTTCCCAACCACCCTAAGTCTCATGTGTTAATAAATAGCATGGTTTAATGAATCAATCAGGCAGTAAATAGGAAATGAAGCTATTTCCAGGAAGATAACAAAGCCACAACCCCAAGGAGTGAAATGAGTTTGGCTCCAGAATGCAACCTTTGCATGACAGGCTCAGGATGAAATGCATGCAGATTTATGTTCTATATATGTTCTCATTGTGTTCACACTGTGAGATGATGCATCTCTAGTACCACCCAGATCACAGCATGGAACTTCCTATAAAGTACAAATGGAACGTTCTATACGAAAAAGGAGCTTGTGGATTTTATTTTATAACATAAAATTCGATATAATTATCTTCCGAAATAATAACGCTATCGGGTTCCTGTTTTTAACACAACATACCACACCATTACTATATGTGAAAATCCGTGTTGGTGTCTTACACATGCGGGGTACCGACGTTACAAGGTCCGATACCCCGTAGGGTTCAAAACGGCCACATCTTCAGTTAGGAGTGTCCAAATCGGTTCAAAATAGGTACCTATATGTAGAAGGGTCCTACCGCTATTGATTTTTTCTGTTCGTTAATTTTTGCTTATCCGTTATGGAGATACAAGTGTGCAAAGAAATTATTTCCCGGGCGTTAAGCGCCATTAATGTCTAGTCGTGGCACCGCAATTTGAAGATGTTGCCAAAAACTGCTTCAAGGATCTGGGAATCACAGTGTCAAGCGGCCATGGCTTTCTGGGTGGTGTAATTGGTACTCGAGAGTATTGCAGAAACTTCATGAAACAGAAGGTTGAATATTGGACGGAATGTGTCACCAAAGTATCCAAGGCGGCCGTCAGGGCACCTCAGGCAGCATTTAGCACTATGACCAAATCACTGCAATGTGAATGGGAGTTTGTTCAAAGAGGGGTTCCTGATTGTGCTGAGACATTCATACCATTGCAGCATGCCATCTCAGATCAGTTCTTTCCATCTCTTCTAGGAGGAGTAGTCACTGTTGAGGAGAAACGTTTGTTTCAGCTGCCAACATACCTTGCTGGTCTGAGGCATATTCCCTGAATTGCAGTGGCACGTGTAGCATTGCGACGGTAAATTTGCACAGGTGCAGACCTTACAGTTGGTAAGAACTCCACACGTCTGAACACAACAGCAGATAAAAATGTGAGACAATCGCTCCTTCGTGGCAGAAATTCTTGGCAATGTACACTTCATATATATGTTTTGAACAACAATTTTGACTTTGTGCATAGAGTGCTCAATTGACTATGTACCTTGCTGGATTAGCATCTCGACGCACAAAAAAAGCAACACAACAGTTTTTCAGCATTTTTTCAGGCTCTCAAGGAATATACAGTTGATCTTTCTTGCATACTCCAAACTGCTCATTCAGAGGCACGGTTCAATACAGCGGCAAGACTGTCCCCCAAAGCATACCACAGACAGGCCCGTTGGAAGCAATGGATAAGTGGTCAGGCCAGCAGAGAGCTGAGCAGGGGGAGGGTTGGGAGGAGTTGGGTAACCAGTCCCCTACACACTCCTAGAAGCCAATTTGCATATTTCCTGCAGTCTGAGAGGCATTATTTGGATCAGGATGCATGAATTGTCAATGACAACTTTTAATATTTCATGCCACTGATGTTTTGCCCTTAGTATTCAAGTTGAACTTGGCTGCTTCATTAGGTTTTTTGCTATCTGGTAACTGAAAATTGTCAGTGGTCGATTTGCTGCAAACCATGAGTTGACTATATACATGTACATACCAAGCCAGATAACTATTAGAAAATAGCAAATAAAATTAAGCCTAACATGTGATAGCAACTGGAACCAATAAAATTAGTATACACCATTTCATACTATATTGCGATCAGGTTGGTGAAAAGTGGTCAGGTCATGGCCAGATAGCCCGACCCATTCCAACAGCCCTGTACCATGATGGATGTCACTGATGTGCATTCCCTAGCCCTGTACATTAAATTTCATGTGTATCAAGTGGATGTGGTTAGTCACAGCCTATTCTCTATCTCACTTGGGTTTATCTGATAGGGAGGGGGCATGACAAGTATATCCACTGTCGAGCGTGGGAGATAGATTTTGTAGGGAGCTTGTGGTCCCCATTCCTCCCATGGATCAGAATGTCACAGACTGGAGTCTGGCGTAAGAAGATTAAAAATATATATTATTATTATTTTTGAATACAGTTACAGCAGGATAAACACAATTACATTATTTTAATAATAATAAGAATAACTAACTTACATTAGATGCCGCTAACAAACCTACAGTTCTACTAACCTATCCGGATATTTTCTCTCCCCATGATGGCCCTAGCCACTGACCTCACCAGTGACATGTTGAGGTGGCCATAGATGTCACCCAGCATTTTGGGTTTGGGAATGGCCTGGCCGATGGCAAGTAGAGAGGCGAGACGGGAACAGGGAAGTAGAGGCTTCTTCTTTGTTGTGCTGTCATTAGGTTTGACTGCACAATCACCCATGCGTAGCACCCTATCACCTGTTAATCCATTCACCTTCATTCATAGGGCAATTGAAAGGCCATTTTCCATTTTACTGCAGAGTGCGGTATGTACTCATATCACAGTGAATGAACATTGGTACATAAACTACAAAAACTGTGTTCTGTTCGTTACAATATATAACTACATGTATCAAATGGTATCGCTTTCTTTGATGAATCACCTTGGACTAGTTAGTTATTATCAAGTGCTGTACTGTAAACTATTAATAGCTTTTATTACCGATGACATTCTTTGTCATTCTATACATGGACATAAAAGCAATGGAATTTTAAATTATTACAACTTTAGTGACTTTTAGTTCATCCCCTCTTTTTGTTGGAACCCAAATGCATTAGGCTATTCCATATTTAATGACGATCGTACAGGGGGATGGATGAATGGCTAACTAACTAATGTGTCATCCATACCACCTGTACGGTCATTAAATGGACAGCAAGTCCATTATCTGAATGCCCGTCTCCGAAAGTATTGTCAATTTGTGTGTGTGTGTGTGTGTGTGTGTGTGTGTGTGTGTGTGTGTGTATACTCGTGCATGTAACTATATGCATAAACCTGTTCACAATTCAATTGCAAATAAAAGCTAGATGGCCAGCTATGTATGAGCAATTTCTGGATAGGCTGTAAGTATGGAGGTGACGTGGTCACCCACCACAACAAGCTTAGCGATGTTTTGTTGAGTTTCCAGAAGGCCTGCATTGGTTTTCAATAGGTTGCTTGCTAGTCAGGCAGGGCATGCACTGATCAGTAGCCCTCCTCCCTAAAGCATGTATTCGAGTGTATTAGTGATGAAATGTAATTCATCAGAGAGCCTGGGGCCAAGAGGCTGTATGTGTTAGTGCGTGTGGTAAGGGGGTGGGGAATGTTTGAGAGAGGTTATGACGATTGCAACACATTGTGACAAAAACCTTACAAAAATGAATGGCATACGCATACTGTATGGAGATGCAGTGAAAGTTAATGCTGCTGTAGAAATGAATATGCAACTGGAAAAACATTACACAAATGTGTGGCATACACTAGTACAAATGGATGGGTCAATGAGGTGGACCTAACCGTCCTTTGTTGTAGAGGGATGAATCTCACTGTTGGAATGCACAGCCACGTCTGAGGTGGATCATCAAACTGGACTTGTACAGATACTTCTTGTCACATCCTTTGTTTGGACATCTTAGGTTCTCTCCGCTATGCTTTCTGACATGACATTGGAGTGAGAATTTGTTTTGGAATACTTTCCCACAAAAACACATCAAGGCTTTGCCCCCGCTATGGCTTCTCATATGGTACAAGAGAGATGACCTCCATACAAATGGTTTGTGACACTTTTTACATTTAAAATCCCCTGACTTTTGTATGGACAAGCATGTGTTTATTCAGATTGCCCTTTCGTCCAAATACTTTCCCACATTCAGAGCACGGGAAACTCTTCTCTTGTGTATGAACAAGCATGTGACTCTTCAGATTGCCACTCTGTGCAAATGCCTTCCCACATTCAGAGCACTGGAAATCCTTTTCCCGTGTATGGACAAGCATGTGTATATTCAGACCGCCCCTTCGTCCAAATGCCTTCCCACATTCAGAACACTGAAAATACTTTTCTCGTGTATGGACAAGCATGTGTTTATTCAGAGTGCCCCTTAGTCCAAATGTATTTCCACATTCAGAGCACTGAAAATTCTTCTCTTGTGTATGGACAAGCATGTGGTTCTTCAGACATCCACTCCGTGCAAACGGCTTCCCACATTCAGAGCACTGAAAATTCTTTTCTTGTGTATGGACACGCTTGTGTATCATCAAAGCGCTACCACGTCCAAATACCTTTCCACATTCAGAGCATTGAAAATTCTTCTGTTGTGTATGAACAAGCATGTGGCTCTTCAGATGCCCACTCTGTGCAAATGCCTTCCCACATTCAGAGCACTGAAAGTTCTTTTCTTGTGTATGGACAAGCATGTGTTTATTCAGATATCCACTCTGTGCAAATGCCTTCCCACATTCAGAGCACTGAAAATTCTTTTCTTGTGTATGGACAAGCTTGTGTATCTTCAGAGTGCCACTACGTCCAAATGCCTTTCCACATTCAGAACACTGATGCATATTATGCACTTTTTCCTCGCATTCCAGGAAAAGTCAATCTGTCAACACAAATGAAAATTAAAGTACCATTTGGAACTGTTAAGATAAATTATAAAACAATTATGCAATGCGTATCAATTAGAATTGCAATTATTTGTACATGCGTCCCCCCCCCCCCCCCCCCCCCCCCCCCCTACCCCCATTCATTAATGAGAGGTTGAACACAAAGTGCTCCACTTAAGAGTACACAGTTGCAGTAAGGATATTAGATATAGCACTGTGGCCTGTTATGACAAAATAAAAATCAACGGAAACACAAGACCGGCTGGACCTCCAATACGAAACAGAAATAGAACAGCTCATAAGCTGCAGCTACGGTTACCACTTTACAAAAACCACATCACGCAGTTCAAACACATAACAAATAGCGTTACCTTATAAACCACGCACAGCTTTGCCAAGTCCGTTATAAAAACAGCACGTTACCAGTCGGCGTAGCGGGAAATAAACGGGGGTACCACAGGTTACTTCAAATAATGGGGTACTTTATACGTATAGGTGTAAGTTACATAGCTTCAAATACAAAAAAGTAGCTATAATACCTTACGTGCCATATGCAGTGATGCCGCGGTTTGCCCGTCAACCGTGAAAACCGGCAAATCAGCCGATACGCCGGTTGGCCTGACCGTGTCCGTGACCGCCAGAAAAGATGCATGACGTAATGTTGGTCGCGAATCATCGAACCGCCAGTTTTTTTCAGCTAGATAGCCGGGAACCGTAAAAAAATTTACACGGTTACATATGTGCAATGCTACAATATTGACAATCAATTTGCAGCTGCTTGTTTGCAAATCCTGCAATCGATTTGCAGCTGCTTCTTTGCAAATCCTGCAATCGATTTGCAGCTGCTTCTTTGCAAATCTTGTTTAATTTGCAGCTGCTTGAATTGTTTGCGAATCTCGGAACGAACTGAACGTGTACAATGCAGATCTCGTGGCACTGACTTAATTGCATCATCCCACTCTAATCGCCAATAATGCATACATTAGTTAAGTTGTCAATGACGTAATGCTTGAGTATAGCCACTGAAAGAAATGTATCTCTGACTCAAACAAGCAAAAGAGATATAGTGTTGGAGGAATTGAAATGTTATCTGCAAGAGCCACTGACCAATTGGCGTGTGAACAATGCGATGGAGTGGTGGAGTGACCACGAAGTGAAGTTTCCACATGTTGCCTTGATGGCTCAAAAGTACTTGGCCATTCCTGCCTCAAGTGCACCCTCTGAGAGGGAATTCTCTCAACTTAAACTTATCGTAGTACGTAAACGGTGGCGTATGGATGGAGGAAGGGTTGAAAGGGTTATCTTTCTGCGATGTAACAAGAACTTCAATGCATAACTTGTACTACTAAACGCACTAGTTCATGTCATTATTAATCAAACACATGTATATACTACGGTTCGTCCGTAACCGCTTCGATTTTTCCCGGTAACCATCAACTTTGATCGGGAGGCCAATAGGTGCCGTAGGGGGGGTTTGAAGCTTTCTGTACTTATAGAAGCGTACTTACAGACCTGCATAGCTGACAATTTAATTAGGACATGTATCGGCGAGGACAATTGTCAAAAACACAGAAGTACGAACAACAAAGGCGCCATGAATGCAGTGAGCTTACTGTCTCAATTGGGATTGACATTTGGAAGGATGCCAGGAAGGCCCATCTGTGGCAGCAACTGAATGAAGTAACGGTTTTTCAGACACTCCTACCTCCTGTACATGACGTCATATTTAAGTGAAACAGTGTCAATGCCGTTCCGTAAGGTCTTCAATCTATGGCTCTACCCAGGAAACAAGAAATATAATCTTGACCAAGTTCTTTATGAAGATAGACAAGATCTTTACCCAGATAGACAAGATCCTTGCCCATGTTTTCTGGTCAGGTCTTGACATTATCCTTCTTGAGGATACTTCATGCAATTTTTTGGGAAATTAATTCTTGAACAAAATTATCTTTTCTGAGGACAAAATGGCTAAAAGTACACGCATACACTATTAGACTTCCAAAACAAATTAGAATGTAACATTTAAATATGTTGGGGGACTTGATGCTCAGCAAGTCAATGCCATTCTCCTATATGAGTTAATAGTAGTTTATTCAAACTAAAGAGACATTGCTTACCAAAACAAACTTTGTCCCTTGTCTCTCTCTATCCTCTTCTTTCTGTTTATCCTCTGTCAACCCTCTTTCTGCCTCCTCAGCTCGCTCTGCTGACACTCATTTTGCCCCCTACTGAACTTGCATCTATACATAACAATATACAACACAATAATTATCAGTCAACATAGTGTTATGCTACATTTCCCTTTCTTGAGATGATAGATCACCATCCCAATCGTTCAGGTGGGTGAATCATTGTGCCTGTCTGTGACCGTGTCATGATTCGACGAGGGGGAGGTGAGTTATCGTTACCCTTTCCTGGCAGTCATTCCCCTTCCTGCTGTGGTTGCTCTAACTGCGATTCAGGAAGTGGTTGCTCCAACTCTGGTCTCGAAGGCTCCAATGTTTTCCCATCAAGGCTGGGCATGACAATGAGTTGGTGTCGATTGCGGCGTGCCTTACCACTCTGGGTTTCCATTATGTATGATCGAGGGGCCTCTGCCTTCCCCACTACCACACCAGGAGTTCGTTTACTCCTATCGGTGGTGATCCAAACTTCTGTCTGCTGTGGAATCTGGGAGAGTGAGTGGACTTTGTGACGCTAGTCAAAATTGGCCTTTAGATGGGACTTAAACTCTTGGTCTTGCTCTCGGAATCCATGTAGGTGTGTCCATGTTGGTTTCAGCTGTTCTGAGATCTGTGGCAGATTTGTACGCAATTGTCTACCCATGAGGAGTTGGGCCGGTGACAGGCCACACCAAGGTAGCTGTGTGGATTGCTAGGTAAGGATGGTCAAGTAAGGGTCTTGATTTCCTTTCAAAATATTTTTCACAGATTGGACTGTTCTCTCAGCAAGACCATTACTTTGGGGGAAATGTGGGCTGCTAGTAGTGTGCCAGAAGCCATAGTCTGCAGCAAATCTTGCAAACCTGTGGACCATTGTCGCTTCTCACTGTTTCAGGTATACCATGCCTAGAAAGCACTGCTTTCACAGCTTCAATCACAGCTTTACTGGAAGTTGACTTGAGCTTGATAACCTCAGGATACCTTGAAAAGTAGTCTACAATGAGCACATAGTTGGCTCCATACAACATGAAGAGGTCCATTGCAACACTTTGCCATGGGTCTGGTAGAGTTGTGGGCATCAATGGCTCAGGACGGGGTGTGATAGTTCGTTCACCTTGGACCTTCCAGTACGGCTTTAGTGCGGGTTCAATTGCGTGCCTTTCTGGCCATCCATCAAGACAATGCTTCATCACTGCTGAACACACAGGATCAGCTGCCTGAGCCACTGCATATTGGCGTAGCCGTTCCCTGGCCGGTGTCACGGAATAGATTATCCCCCAATAAATTCATCCCCCGGATAATCTATTCTGGAATAGATTATCCCCCAGGATAAATTATTCCGGAATAGTTTATCATCCCTTGGAATACCTTCATAAAACGCTCACTCCTGTCCATTATAACGGATGGATGTAAAAGAATACGACGAAACTGTTCGTTTCCTTGAGAGCAAAGACAGTGAGCAGCGAAATTGGCCTCGGGATGTGTTGGAGTCAAAAGATGGCAAAGATGCTAAAAGGGCTTATCGACAGAAATGTGAGGGTTTCATAACCGAAGATGGCTTGCTTTTCAAAACAAAAAGGCGGAAGAAAGGGCTGACGTCTGTACAGGAGGAAGAAAGGTATCGAGTTGTTACGGTTGACGAGAAGGTTAGACTGCTTGACACCATTACAAAGATCCAGCAGGCGGTCACTTTGGAGTTCATAAAACGTACGTTGTATTATACGTTGTGAATTGGTTTTACTCTATACATGTATATCCTTCTACTAGCATGTAATATCACGAGATAGATCCTATTAAAGATTGTTATTTGATTTATCTATGCTCTCAGTTGGATAGCAGCATAGGAATTCAGTATATTGCAATTCTTTTAATTTGAAGCAATCGCTGGTAATTACTTTCTGATGTGTTTCTTCACTTCATACATGCATGTATGTAGGCAAGAGAAGGTGGCTGAACGTTACTATTGGAAGGGAATGGCCTCAGATATTGCTAACTATTGCAGCACTTGTCTAGTGTGTCAAAGGCAGAACAAGGTGCCAAAAAAAACTTCAGAACTGCATCCTGTTCAGGCATTGTCCAACACGTTGAGTGTTACCTTCTGCCTGGTGACAAACAGCAGTGTTGACGAACAATCAATGGTATGGATCAATCCCTTTAGTACAGGGGAAACACTGGTCGATTCACTAGTGTTAATACTTGGTTGTGAGATGGAGTTTCATTTCCATAGCCTGTCACAAATTCAACCTACCAATTTGCATTCTCGTGAAAAAACTAAGCAGCCATCAGACCAAACCCTCAAATGTTATACTAGCTCCAATTCCTTCAATGAGGTGAAAAGTGGTAAGGTATAAGAGTGTAACATACTGTATGTTATTCTTTATTCATTGTTAGATTCACATTTTGGAACAGTCACAAAAATAGCTTCTGAAGAACTGGAATTTACAATCTGTGATACTAGCTATACTAGCTGTGAGGCAGAAAATGGTAAGAAGATTACTTTGAAATACATATTGACTTAAATGAATTAATACAGTATAACCTGCCTGTGGAAATAGAGAATAGACAGTATTGTATATGTATGCACATTAAAAAAATGGAAATGATAGAAATCATTCACATCTAATCACCAGAACCCATGATACAGACAAACTCAGGAACACAGCATTTTGCGATGAAATCTGACTTTCAGCAGCTATTGAATGGAGAGTGTATTGGAGATAATGTAAGTACCAAGAGTAAATAAAAATGAAACATTCATTATTTTCTAACATTATGGCACACTAGATCATCAACTTCTTTTTTCATATGCTTGAAATTGAAGACAGAGCAGTTAGTGCACACAATGTCATATACATTGCTATGATTTCAATCGTTTCTTTCATCATAAACTATATAGCTGAATGACACTTCTGGAAAGTGCATAAGATGTCTAAACCCTTTGTGTTCACAATGTTGTCAGAAGAGAATGGCTATTCTTTGCATAGAATATCATCCTTGTTTGAGGTATAGTTATAGTTCTCATAAAATTGGTTTAATGAGTATCAATTCTTTAGACCAACAGAATGAGTATAGCTATATTTTAATACCATGCAATATTCCTGGCCACTGGTTCCTTGCTGTAAGTGAGCTTCAGTGTTTTTATTGCATAATTACTGTGTTATCAACTGTAGGTAATAGACGTACAAAATAGATGTGTGAAACTGTATGATTCTGTTTTTGAATCAATTCAAGGCAATGCTATCACTGTTTTACGGTAATTGGTATTGACATTGGTAAATATCATAATGAGGTATATAATGTTGTCAATTATACATGCAGCAACTTCTTGTTGCAAGAGCAATCACGACAAAGATCTTTCAGAACATCTGATGATCCTTGGGTCTTTTCACTTCACAAGGTAAAAGAAATTTATATTTTCATGTTATGTATATACATAAGTATTGTTTTCGAAAGTTTATTGCCAAAGTTCAACACACCACTGCCTGAGGAGTTAACCACTTCCAGCATTCGTAGACAGGTAAACATTAAAAATTGGAATACATTACATATTGATCAGCTGAACATCACCAGGGATCAGCACTTGTCCTTTGAAAATCTTGCCATGATTATGAGGTTAGAATGTGTATATGTGCTGTTACTTACATGCACATCACTTGTTAGGAACATCTGCGGCTGATTTGCAAAAACCTTGTGAAGTCAGGCTTCTTTGATGTTTACATTCAAGGAAAGCGTGATGGAGTGTTTAGCTCAATAAATCATACTGAGCTTAAGTCTCTCTTTAGAAAGTGGCCCATCATTAACTGCAAAGTGGTATGCTGTAGTTATGCATTTATCAATTAGAAACTGTTAAATTCTTCATGAAGGTTGATGCAGTTCAGCACTTTTTGCCATTGATGAGGGATATGGAGGCAACAGAGCAAACATCCTTGCCTGGGATGTTCTGTACCCAGAGGTAATCTATTCAGATGTTCAAACACCGATTTCCGAGTCCTCGCACAGTACAAACACAGTCTTACCATCTTTTGAAGAAGTTTGCCTCCTATCTTGCCGAACCTTGCGGCACATTCCCAAGAAGTCTCGTCCTGCTTTTGCCCTAGCGTTGTCTTTTTCTTTGAAGGCAGTGCTTCACGATAACTCTTTGGACTCTTGGCTGAAGTTGTTTATGCTACCAAAGTGCCTCTTGCCTTCAAAAAAACGGGGTGGTAGGCGTAATAACCCAACCCCAATAGACTCGCTATGCAATTTATGGTGCAAAGGGGACCATGCGACATTATGGAATATGGCAAAGAGTCGCAGGGTCACAGGACCTTTGGCGCGCACTAACTCAGATGACTCTGTCCCACGTAATCTCATTGATTTTGCAGTTTCTTTGTCTCATGAGGGCATGTTTGCTAAAGCTTGTAGAATTTTAGTATCCTCTGGCCTGGCACCCAATAATGAGGATACGTGGAAGCTGATAAGGGAAAAACACCCAGAGGGGCCACTCCCTATAATCCCCGAAACAACCTCTGCACAATCCATATCCCTGAATGACGATTTTGATGTTTACAACATCCTTAAATCCTTCCCGAAGGGTACTGCAGCAGGTCCTTCTGGCCTAAGAGTGCAACACTTGTTAGATGCGGCATCCATTCCACTTCCCACGACTATTGGTTCCCTGCTAAGAAGGGTTGTTAATCTCTTGGTGTCTGGGAAAGTTCCCCAGGAGGTTTCTCTTTTCATGGCAGGTGGGTCCTTGACAGCGCTCAGCAAGTTAAAGCCTGGCTGTGCCCCGGACATAAGACCAATTGCTGTGGGCGAGGTTCTGAGGAGGTTGACAGGAAAATGCTTATGCGCTGTCCTTAAACAAAGGGTTATTGATTTTTTTGAGCCCATACAGTTTGGTGTGGCTTGCCCTATGGGTTCAGAAAAGGTAATTCATGGAATTAGAGCCTGTGTGGAAAAGTTTTGGAATGACAGGGATTTTTCAGTTATGAAGGTGGATTTCAAGAACGCTTTTAATTTAGTCTCCAGAGATGCTGTTCTACAGGAATGTGCAAATCATTTCCCAGATTTGCTTCCATGGGTTGCCTGGTGTTATGGCTCTCACCCTTTTTTGTGGCACACTATGGGTCAGCTAACATCACAATCAGGTGTGCAGCAGGGAGACCCACTGGGTCCTTTTCTGTTTGCATTAGTTTTGCACAAGGTTGCTGGAGCAATTAAAGAGGATTCTGAGTGCAGCCAACTTTTGTATCAAGCTTGGTATCTTGACGATGGCATCCTAGCAGGCAAGAAATCTTCAATTCGTCGATCCTTGTCCCTTATACAGGAGTTAGGACCCCCTCTTGGTCTTTACGTCAATATCTCTAAATGTGAGCTCTATTGCCCAGGCGATACCCCCACTTTCCCATCAGAGCTTAAAGTATCCAATTTGCCTCATTTTGAGATCTTAGGGTGCCCAATAGGTGATTACATATACTGTGCAAACTTTATTGCCTCAAAACGTCTCCAAGCACGCAAGCTGTTGCTCCAGTTGAAAGATGTTGCTGCCACAGACCCACAA
>JABACO010000005.1:9203897-9286835 GCA_013339895.1 Ephydatia muelleri
CTGTCGTAGCATAGTCTTTGCTTTCTCTAGGGTGAGGTCCGGGTGTAGTTAAAGTCTCTCTGAGAGGGCCTTATCCCGAATGCCGACCACAAGGCGGTCACGAATCATTTCAGAGGTTAGTGATCCATATGAGCACCGTTCTGCCAAATAGTACAGTTCAGTAATATACTGGTCCCCGGACTCACTTTCCATCTGGTCACGTCGGTTGAAGCGCACGCGCTCAAATATGAAGTTATGGCGGAAATTAAAATACTCGTCTAGCTTCCCCAACACATTATCATAGCTGTCTCTCTCAGACTCACTGATATTCGTCGACTAAAGAACCATTTCTGCCTCCTCGCCCATGGAATACAGCAGCATGCTAATTTGCTTAGAGTCGAACTGTGTATCGAGGGACGAAGTGATACGAAACTGTTGGACCGCCGTTTCCAGCGACTCCAGTTGTCGACAAAGAGCCACAGAAAGGACAAACCCCTTGGAGGTTATTGGGAGGTCCAGCCATACTTGGGAACAGAGTTCATTCTCCTTCAACGTGTATCCTGTTCACTTTCAGTTCACCGTAAATGCAATGACCATCACGTCACCATTCCATGCACACTCTCCACATCGCATGCACACTGTCCACATTTCATACACACTGTCTGCATTCCATGCACACTGTCCACATTCTTTGTGTACATAAGGTTTGAATAGTTTATGGAATGTGAAATGTTAAATGAACATGGTGAGGTGTGCATGGTGCAGGTATCTTCAAATTGGGGATGCATACAAGCACACATGGATGTATAATATACGTACGTATGTTGTGTGTGTGCAACACTCTAATAGACGCATGTCCCTTCCTAAATAAGTAGAAGCGACTGCTCTTGGAGACAGTTACGGGACACCGTTGATTACATAATCAAAGGCAGTTGTTGATTGGTTAATAATTGGGGGGGGGGGGGGGGGGGGGGGGGGGGGGGGGGAACGTCCTAGAAAAGAACCCGGGGTTTTTGAAGTTGAACTTGTCTGGGGGTTGTAGACGGATTTCGGCCATGTCCAACGTTGGGTGTGCTGCCACCTGTCTCCCAAATTACCTCATCATCCCCGCGCATGCGCAATACATAACAATACACAACACAATAATTATCCGCCACAGAAAACAGGTAATAAATTTAAATAATTTTGTTCAAAAATTAAATTCCATCAAAATTTCAGTATGTATAATTAAATAATGGAATGTCAAAATTGTGCAACTCAAGAAGGATAATGTCAAGACCATTAATATCCCGACCAGAAAACATGGGCAAGATTAATCCAAGATCTTAGTAAAGATCTTGTCTATCTTCATAAAGAGCCAAAGATCTTGGCCAAGATACAAGAATATGGTGCAGCCACATTTATTAGAATGACCCAAGATATTCGAGACCTATACTCAAGATCTTGAATAACTTGGCCAAAATACAAGAAATGCGAGAGCAAACAAGACAAAAGGACCCCCCCCCCCCCCCCCCGATCTCTCTATGACGTCACACGTAGGTTGCAAATACATAATCACCAATAAGTAATTGCCACGTGAGCAGAGTAAAGGCCCGCCTAGTAGTAAGGTTAGAAAAGAATGGTACACCTACACGAATAAAGTTTCCCCATTATTTGAAGTAACCTGTGGTACCCCCGTTTATTTCCCGCTACGCCGACTGGTGACGTGCTGCTTTTATAACGGACTTGGCAAAGCTGTGCGTGGTTTATAAGGTAACGCTCGTTGGACCATATGTTATGTGTTTGAACTGCGTGATGTGGTTTTTGTAAAGTGGTAACCGTAGCTGCAGCTTATGAGCTGTTCTTTTTTCTTAACTGGCCACAGTGCTATATCTAATATCCTTACTGCAACTGTGTACTCTTAAGTTGAGCCCTTTGTGTTCAACCTCTCATTAATGAATGGGGCGGAGGGAACGCATGTACAAATAATTGCAATTCTAATTGATACGCATTGCATATTGTTTTATAATTTTTCTTAACAATTAGTACTTTGATTTTCATTTGTGTTGACAGATTGACTTTTCCTGGAATGTGAGAAAAAGTGCATAATATGCATCAGTGTTCTGAATGTGGAAAGGCATTTGGACATGGTGGCGCTCTGAAGATACACAAGCTTGTCCATACACAAGAAAAGTATTTTCAGTGCTCTGAATGTGGGAAGGCATTTGCACAGAGTGGATATCTAAAGAACCACATCCTTGTCCATACACTAGAGAAGAATTTCCAGTGCTCTGAATGTGGAAAGGCATTTGGACGAAGGGGCGGTCTGAATATACACATGCTTGTCCATACAAGAGAAAAGGATTTCCAGTGCTCTGAATGTGGGAAGGCATTTAGAGGAAGAGTTAATCTGAATAAATACATGCTTGTCCATACACAAGAGAAGAGTTTTCAGTGCTCTGAATGTGGGAAGGCATTTGCACAGAGTGGATATCTGAATAAACACATGCTTGTCCATACACAAGAAAAGGATTTTCAGTGTTCTGAATGTGGGAAGACATTTGGACGAAGGGGACATATGAAGAGTCACATGCTTGTCCATACACAAAAGATGGATTTCCAGTGCTCTGAATGTGGGAAGGCATTAAGACGAAGTGATCATCTGAAGAAACACATGCTTGTCCATACAAAAGTGAGGGGATTTGAATGTAAAAAGTGTCACAAACCATTTGTATGGAGGTCATCTCTCTTGTACCATATGAGAAGCCATAGTGGGGGCAAAGCCTTGATGTGTTTTTGTGGGAAAATATTCCAAAACAAATTCACCCTCCAATCTCATGCCAGAAAGCATAGTGGAGAGAACCTAAGATGTCCAAACAAAGGATGTGACAAGAAGTATCTGTACAAGTCCAGTTTGATGATCCACCTCAGACGTGGCTGTGCGTTCCAACAGTGAGATTCATCCCTCTACAACAAAGGACGGTTAGGTCCACCTCATTGACCCATCCATTTGTACTAGTGCATTTGTGTAATGTTTTTTCCAGTTGCATATTCATTTCTACAACATTAACTTTAACTTTCCATACAGTATGCATATGCCATGCATTTATGTAAGGTTACATCACCGATACACTCGAATACATGCTTTAGGGAGGAGTGCTAGTGATCAGTACATGCCCTGCCTGACAGTGATGAAGTAGCAACTGCAAGCCTTCAGCTTCTCCCTGGTGAATTCTCCAGGAGTGTCTATCAAATACGTATAAACGTGAGGAAGTTCTATTGTAGGCCAGCGTGACACATGATCGATCCATAACTAAACACTTATATTGTATGGGTCAAGAACTTCTACGCACTTCTCCTTGCTGCTCCGACCAATGACACCATATAGACACTGTAGTTTTCGCTCATATCGCTCTTTTTCAAGTCCTATCAGCGAATCACTGTAGCTCATTCTTCACACGATGCTATTTTCTGGCGAAGCCCACTGTGCTACTCAAAAATTTGCCCACCAAAATGGCGACAAAAAATAAATAAATAAAAATAAAAAAAGTAATGATTTCATGGGCAACTGTAACTATGATAATGGTTTGGCGCCGCAACTGGTCTATAAGAAGTTCCCGTGCAGAAATCATGACTACGATAACCATGAGCGCGTTAGCGCACGTATATCGTTATCTAAACGCGTGAGTGACTGAATGCGGTATTAGTATGACGCCATGATCGGACGGCTGGATATTGCTGTACTGACCATACTGATGTGACTATTTCAGCAAGTATGCACAAGCATTATTTCCATGCAAAACCAAAGAGGCTGTGAATGTATGTGATGCACTTTACAAGGTATCTTCTGAGCATGTTGTGTGTGTGCGTGTGTGTGTGTGTGTGTGCGCGCGCGCGCGCGTGTGTGTGTGTGTGTGTGTGTGTGTGTGTGTGTGTGTGTGTGTGTGTGTGTGTGTGTGTACATGTGTATATTACAGGGTGTCCCAAACTCAAGGAGAAAAGCTTTGTAAAATTTATATAGCTGCATGATGAGTTGCATGCCAACACCCTTGATCCTGACACTATTGAAGGTGAAATGTGTCAGGTGCAAGAGGCACGTTAGAGCAGGACATGCATGAGTGTAGTACTCTACCTGAAAGAGTTGAAGTGAAGATGGCATCCAGGGTCCTAAAAAGACTGGCTTCCACAAGGCCAAAACAAATATTTTTATCTATTGGAGGAATTATAAGAGTATGCTAAATAATGCAACATTGTAAATGCATATCATGACACCCTATTTTCTATTTGCCCATGCAGAACTTCATTACAGAAGCACAGTGCAAGTAACTAGGAACATAGTGTTGTGATACAAACGTATATACTCAAATCACAAAACAGTTCTATTTTTCCAACAGAAACAGCAACCACAGAGTTCATGAGAAACTTTAGAGCATCTTTCCATCTTTTTCTACATCATATGCATCAGTGAGAGCATCAGTGTGAATATCAATGCCAAAGACAGTGCAAATCTGCTGCAAACTCTGAGCATTGATATGAACTTCTTGGTTTCTTTTTATTGGGCAGTACTGGCAAGTGACCTCACATACCTCTATCGCACTTGAACATTGTTTGTGGTGTTGCTTCATTCAAACCACCTATTATTCATAAAATACACACTGCGTTACTGTGGCTTGTTTTGACTGTTGTGTATGTACTTCATGATGTGTATAGTTCATGTTTTTTACTCACTGACTTTGTAAATATGTCTGAATTTTAGTAGTTGGTGAAATAATCTCATTTTAGGTCTCTTCTTATCTACATGCAGCCTTGAATAAATCAAACATACACAAAGCACCTACAAGATGACCTAGCAACTTGAGTTTTAATCAAAGTGAGTTGCAGTCAATTAGAAATGGAAAAACAAGCCGAGAAACAGAAATGAGCAATGAATGGAAGGAAGAAAACGGCAATGAAGCAGGTGCTAGGTTGCAGTATATATTTGGGTGAAGAAGTAGGATGTAAATCATCTTGAAATGAATCATGACAGTTCAATTAACTTTGTCACTGAGAGAAAGACAGACGGTTTGGACCACAATTGTGATGGTATCTCTATACTATATTGACTTATTCCCCTTACTGAGCAAGCTAGGAAGTAGTTCACTTGTGGTACAAAGGTGGATTTTACCCTGAGTTCTTGACAATATCTGTCTCCAAGTATCAGAGACCTTATAAATGCAGTAAGTGTTTTTATAAGTCCTCTCAACAACAATGAAGCCCTAAGCTTTGGTAAACAATGTCTATCAGGTCATGCTACCTCCAATACTGCTGATCACACACCAGACTTTTCCTTTTATACCAAGTCAGTAGTAAACTTAAAATATGCTGAAAATGGCGAAATTAAACATAAGCATGTCGAAGTATAGTTTTTTGAGACTTCGAGTACTGGCCTGTTTGCAAAGGCTAATGCCAGAACTTGGGACTTCACATTTGTGACAGGATACTAAGCCCAATGTAAGTAAGTCCTCGGTTTGAGATATAAGTCAATCACCACAAACTCTTGCCAAAATAACTGCTGGTGAAACTTTGAGCCATTGGTAGTCAAAGTAAGCACATGAAATTCGAATTATGATAACATCCTACATGTTACTCAATATCTATAGTTCAGCTTTTCTATAGGAAATGGTCAGTCCATGAAAAAGTATATGGAGGAACGTTCTATGCAGGTGTGGGCAACTGAGTTAGAATTTACGGAGCAGCGCACATGCTTGGAACAACAATATTCACATATGCACCCTGCATATGGATCAAGCTACAAACGGCTCACGTTTGAGCACCAACAGCTCATTATATCATCCTGACATGAAGCCATTTACTTTTCAAGCATGCACAATCAGTTCTCAGTGCGTGGAAATTGTGTTGTATAGTTCAAGAGTCATTGGAAATTTGTAAATGTTGATCCACGTGAACGAGTGCTTTGCACACAAAGTACTTACCATTACAGTACTTACCATTACATGCTTGTTGTATTTACATTGCATGCGCAATATATACTTGAGATAGCTGCTATATAGCTGACTAACATTAACCCGACTCAACCGGCCGGGGCTAATCGGGACAAAGACGTGGGTGTATTAAACACTGAAGTGAATGTACTCACACTTTCTATAGCTGCTTATGTGTTGTTAGACACCATGCACGAATGGGTCACCAAAAACGATGCAAGACGTACGATTATAAGTGACATTACCAATCGCTACTTGCCTCGATCATTGCTTGTTAAGCCTGACAGTACTATAGTAGCTGAAAATGAATAGGGGACCCAACTGTGGCAAAGGGGAACCTCCTACGGCGCTGCATGTGGTCCGGGGTGACATTAATATCGGGAGGAACAGGTATGGCATGACAGAGAGAGGACTATTCCTCACATCAGAGACAGCTTGTGTGTGTACATTTATGCGTGCATGTGTGTGTACGTGTGTGTGTGCTTGTGGTGTGTGTTTGTGTGTGTGTTTGCATTTGCGTTTGTGTGTGTGTGTGTGTGTGCACGTGTGTGTGTGTGTGTGTGTGTGTGTGTGTGTGTGTGTGTGTGTGTGTGTGTGTGTGTGTGTGTGTGTGTGTGTGTGTGTGTGTGTGTGCTGTGTTGTGGTTTGTGCAAAGTGGGTCAGCGCAGTGTTACATTTATAAGTTGTCACAACCGCGCAGGTATGTGCGTTTCATATAACACACGGATGAAAGCGCCGGTATGCGTCCCACGAGGGAACAATGCAACCACAGAAATGACAACATGCACGAGCCATGTAGACATTGTGAGCAAATACTGTTTATTAATATAAATATGTCCTTGTACAATATAAATCATTTTATATCCTTACTGAATCCCATTGCAGGCGGGTGGGAAGTACTATATCAATTCAATTGATGAGGTACACCAAAAAATGCGATTTTGAAGAATATGGATCTGCCTATACATCCGTAAAATGACAATTGCATTCATGACTGTGCAATTGAGCTCGTGAATTACATTGGTGGCAAGGCTAAAGTCGGCGATGGCGAAGATCATCGGTTCTGAAGTAAGTCACACGCAATACGACTTGGTTGTATCTTACAAAAGCTAAGAGTGTTTGAATTGTGTAGTACATTGTCCGGAGAATCAATGACCGCAGAGGCTTTAAATTGTCACTTGGTTAAACTGCATGCAGTTAATTCAATGTAATCTTTTTTTCGTTTTCGTCCCCCTCCTCCCTCACCCTTCCCTCTTTGTTCTCCTCCTCCAATTTCCAAATGAAGCCTAATACTGGCATATGTATATTCACAATCAATCGTTGATTTGTACAATACTGACAAATGTACTGTACATACCGTATCTGTATACTGTAGACAAGTGCAGTGAAACTTCTGTGCTCGAAGGGGGATTCAGAATGTCAACGTTAAATGGACGGCTATACGACTCAGCCTATGCGTTACAGTTGCCGATTAAAGACTGTTACGTACACAGTGAAAGAATAACTCAACACTTGGTTACGTACTTACAAGTATTACACCGCATACTCTAAGGTTCTGGGCGCTCCGTAGCATGCAGGACCGTTGAACATCAAGCAGTAATCATAAACGAGATTGCCCATGAGAATGCACGCCAGGGTTGCCGAAGGCCAGCCCGGCCTGTCAGGCCGACCTTTCGGACCAGATCTTCCGACCGGTCTTTCAGGCCAGACCCCGGCCTGAAAGGTTGAGGCACACCCATGTAATTAAAAAATTAGATTGATTAATATTTGTTATGGCAAATAAATAAAATGTACATGATTATACAATTAGACACGCGACTATTCATGCGTTGCGCAGAAGTGGGGACGTAACTAAAATTAATTGTTCAGTTGTGCTTAAACTAGTCATATTTTATGTATTATTAATAATTATGTGTACAGGTATGCTACAGGTATGCGGCATGTACTAAATTGAGCGTAATTTTTTTTTTCCCCTGATGCTCTTACCTGCGTAATCACTGCGTGCGTGTGCATCACGTTTGCATGAATGCAGTGTGTGCTGGCCCATGCTGTGGGTGAAGGGAGCAAGTGCCTGAAGTGTAAAGATTCCTGTCCCGGATTATTGCTTCACTATTGGAGGTAAGCTTAGTTCTCAGCAAACATGCACGTAACGATACACTGTTACAGATCATGCTACCGCGGCATGCACTTACAGTACCAATGCACGTAGGCAAGATCAAATACATGTGCAAATATTCCCTACGACTTATCCGTCCCGTATTGTTCGCATTCATTATTCTTTGGAGGAAAATCGAAATCCATTTGAATCTCATTTGTTAAGTAATCAAAACCTGTTCCGATTACGTGCATGCATTTCTCATCTCGCGCGGAGTCGCTCAACTGACACAATGTTTGTGTTTAGGAATAGATGCAAATACTGTGGCTGTTCCCGGGATGAGCATGACGTAAGCAAGTCTGAGACTGATCAAGAGGTACCAAAGGTAAATGTCTGTTAATAGAAACCTATTATTAGTTCATCACTGCATCTATTTTACGTCATGTCCGCTTTTACACACATGGCTGACCGTCTATCGCACGTGAGCCAGACGAGAAGACCCTATATTAATCCACCGGTAGATCACGCAGATCAAAGATGGGGGAGGGCCACGTGAAGCAACGGATGCGACAGTTTCCTGTGTACGACGAAGATCTAGATTACTGCGGGTCGATTAAAACGGCAGAAGAAAGCAAGATGGCGGAGATATTCCTGAATGACAGAAAAACGAGGAGGGGAAAGGGAGAAAAGAGGCAGTTCGAGGCATTGATTGATCAATGGGTGAGCTTGCACGGCTTCAATTTGGGGACCGGGAATTTCAGTGGTATCTGTGATCAAGCACATATATGTATAAGGAAATGGCGCGAAAAGTGACATGTTTATTCAAGATTTCAATTTTTTAACCTGTTCTCTACACAATGCTTGTCACGCACTGAGGATCGGAGTATCTGCATGTTATTGTGTTGTAAAGACTCTTTTTTTATTTTTGTATTAGCTATACATTTCATCGCAAGCGCGAAATTTAATAATGTACATTGTATGCGCGCTATAGGTCCCATTAACATCTATTTTTATACCTGCATGCAGATTTGCACGCAGTGCCAAGTGTTGATGGAACCGAACTGCTTTGCTGTTTTCGTGGAGCACGCCAAAGGGAAGGTGTGGCATCCGGAGTGCTTTGTTTGCGCGCAATGCAAGGAGCAGCTACTAGACCACATCTACTTTTGGAACGACCAAGAACAGAAGGTATACTGTGGACGTCACGACGCGGAGAAGAGGAGACCACGGTGCACGGAATGTGACGAGGTACATGTAGATATCATGTATCAAACGTCAAGTATGAATTTGCTTGCCTGTTCCACTGAACTAGTGCATGTGAGCCAGAAATATCACGAGAAATATCATTTCATTGAACTCGTGTGAGCCAGAAAAATCAACGGAACAGTGCATGTTAATGAGTACTAGAGCCTCAGTTTTGCTTGTATCCCCTATTCAGTTTATTTTTTACTAATGCAACGATAGAGTCCAGTGCTTATTTTAATAGTTCGTACCCACATTTCAAGTAATGCTTTTGATAAATGCGGGTTTCGCAGCCATCAAATCGGCAGCACAATAAATGTATAAAAAATGGAGTTAAAGTTTCACTCCACAAGTTTAGCATACCAGTAACAATTACAACAAATGAACGACTCTGGTTAAGTTCAAACTTCAGTAGAACTTGAACGGTAGAACTGTCACCTTGTGTAATTGCTGTCCTGTCTCAGTGCCCGCGCTTGAAGTACAATGATGAGGTGCATAAGTAATTGTATGCCAATAGTTCTTCTCCATTCTCTTCCCCCACCCCCCACTCACCCCGCTCCTCCCTTCAGCTCATATTTGGTGACTACACGAAGGCTGAAGACAAAACGTGGCATATAGAACACTTCACTTGTTTCTCGTGTGATGCGCCTCTGGGAGGGAAGGAATACGTTCTCAAAGATAACCAACAGTATTGTTGCGAGTGCTTTGCGAAGCAATTTACTACTAAGTGCGAGGTAAGCCTGCGTTGTACATGCATGCATGCGTGATTTAGAAGAACATTTTCACAAAGAGTTTCTTTTTATTTACCACATGCAGACTTGCGGTGATAATGTACCATTTCGTCAATGCCTTTCAGCTGAAGAAGGAGGAGCTGTCCACGCCTGGCATGGAAGTAGCAAATGCTTTTTGTGCGCGGTGTGCAGAAAGTCACTTGTAGATAAAACGCATTTCATCAAGAACAAGACGATATTCTGCTCCTTCGACTGCCATCGCTTGTACAAAAGATTCGAAAAGTAGCATGCACTATACGCAGTTAATGAGACACTATATCTGGTGCCACAGTGACGTAGATGTGTAGATGCACGAAATGTTATAACTCAGAAGGTATCTTAAATTAGTTGTGTATTTTGTCATTCTCATGCACTGTACGCGCGTAACAGTTCTAGTGCCTTCGCTATTTAATCATAGATATTAGAGTTGACTCTAATATCTATGATTTAATACAACGCTGCTCTAAGTCCGCTGTACTCACGTTCCATGAACGTAACGCGCAAGGTATTAGAAATTTCGGACTTCGACCAATAACTCTGGCTAAGCAATATAATAAAAAGATTGTACTTTCACCCGCGCAACTGACTGATTTAGTGAAAAGATAAAAATTAAAGTTAGTTTTACGATAACACATTTTATTTATTATTTTTTAAAGTGCATGAGTAGTTTTATCGGCAGCTAGCCACATTCATTCAATCAGTAACTAACTGCATGAACTATAACACGGTCCTTACTGCATAATCTTCAACAAGCAGCCGCAGCCTGACTTTTAGCGACACGCAAAGATCAGGCTGCGCCCAACTACATCAAAGATAGAGGTTGGGCTATACCTATCTTCATCATATTCGGACTCATTGCATGCATCAATGTGCTTGACCTCGCAAAAATTACCCGGGCATTATTTTTATATTAAAGTTACTGGTTTCTCGCCCACGTAACTTTAATATAAAATATAGCTACATGTATGCAATAAATACATTTCAGGCGTCTGGTCCCCAGATAGTGCCTAGTGAGCGAATGTAACAACGAAGTCATTCCATTGCACTCGTTATACTCCTCAGTCTATGAACCTTCAATTAAGAGATCGAAGCTTCAGAAAAACAAATAGTCTTGCAATTACGTGCTTCTTTTTCAATCCTTTGATCTACATTACGATGTTAAGGCATCTGCAAAACGAATTTCCCAGCTATTCGTACGTATAATTATATATACTATAGGACTTCAAACTGGAAGGATTTGTAGTTCAAGTGATACATTATAACTCTGTATTGGGTGATATCAGAACATATCCAGAAATTCCAATACATCGAGAGGACATCTATGCATTTTAAGTCAAAAATGTTTTCCGATTGCATCACTGGATAGACTTTTTTATTCTTTCAGCAACAGTTCACAGAAAGGTTGAATTGTCTTTGATATGAGCTCAGGTTGCGTTGTGTAAACTTAACACAGGTGCAGACCTTACAGTTGTGGCTAGATAAGAACTCCATCTGCAGTTTAGGTATACAGCAAATACAAAGGTAGACGGTTGCTCCTTCGTGGCAGGAATGGCACAATTTTCGCCATTCTTGCGTGGATATTTACACATACATGCATGTTTTTCAACATCAGTTTTGACTTTGTGCACAGATGGAACGCTCACTTGGCAGAATTAACAGCACAGGGCACTTGGCTGCATGGATTTGCACTAATCATCCACAACCAACCATCTTACATTTTTCAGGCTCTCAATTAAATGAAAAGTTTAGCGTATCATTATCTGTAAGGACTGCACCCGCGGTAAAGTTTACGTAACACTACAACCACTGCTCTACCAGCAGCCTCAAGGTCGGTCTCAAACAGCCTCTTCCCCTACTAGGCTTAGTTCTTTCTCCAAGGTGTCTTCTCAATAGCCTCTCTCCTCTCCTAACCACAGGACCTCCAACAGTCAAACGCAAATGCACATCATTTGTGAACACTCCATGCATATCTAGCACACTCTTACATCTATAAAGCCTCAGACAGTACTCTCCGTCAGACCTTCAAACAATGATCCCATTCCGTCGTGCGCTCCCCAGGTCCAGTCTCGTCAGAGCTCAATGGTTTTTTGTTATTATTATTTTTAGAAAAATGATCCACTTCGTCTTCTGAGGCAACCCACGAGAATGTTTCTGAATTGCAGTGGCAAGTGTGTAGCATTATCTAAACTTACCACTGGTGCAGACCTTATAGTTGTGGCTAGTTAAGAACTCCACCTGAACACAACAGCAAATAAAAAGATGAGACAGTCACTCCATAACAGATATTCTTGGCGATGTGCATGTACACTTCATATACATGTTTTGAACACCAGCTTTGACTGTGTGCATAGATGGAGCGCTTAATTGACAGCGCACCCGGCTGGATTAGCGTCTCGACACGCAAATTAATCACAAGAAGCAACTCAACGCATTTTTCAGGCTCTCAAGCGATATGTTTATCATAAAGTTGAGCTTTTTTGCCTTTGGAATACATGTATATAGGGAGATGTGCCAGACTCGACTGAGTTAATTATATCCTTATCTAACAGAAATCGTAAGGTGTAAAGTTTATGTAGTACAAAACCACCAATCGTTTGACCTTTGGTGTAATCTGGAGGTCTACCTGAATGCACGAATTTTCCGCTTCCCATACCATGGTCTGCTCTCAAACAGCACCCCACCCCCATATCTCACATGTAGCACACTTTGTGTGTGTATGTGTGTGTGCATGTTTGTGTGTGTGTGTGTGTGTGTGTGTGTGTGTGTGTGTGTGTGTGTGTGTGTGTGTGTGTGTGTGTGTGTGTGTGTGTGTGTGCGTGTTATGGAGAGGTTGCTGCCTCAATTTCAAGCTTTGCTAATCAGTGCATGGTGCTCTGTATATACATATACATTTGCAAATATACAAATGTACATATAAAGATAGTTTGGGTATGCTGTATACATCCAGCCATGCTCCCAAAACTTTGGGTAGTATGCATGTACAAGGCTTCTTATAGGCATACATGCATAAACGCAAGCGTATCGGTACACACACAGAATGTGATACGTACTATAGTAAATGACCTAGCTTGTTTATGAAATAAAGTGACATGAGGTGTTAGCTATGAAATTATAAATAGAGCTGTTATTGTTATCTACATGTATATCTGTGCCCGATTATGCAATTAACGTTAACGTGATGCTTATTAATTTTACCAAATGGGGCCGGGGAACAAGCGAGGGTGTTACAAGAATAGCGCCATATATGGCATCTCCGCCATTTTTAATAGTAGCACCAATGACCATTATAATATAAATACTCCAAGAACCGACAGGTTTAAGGTAAAAAATATTTTTTTTACCACAGTAAAACACAGTGGTGTATAGTGGACCAGAATCTGTTGCCGCAAGTGAAAAATCCATCACGAGTCAAGATTTATAGCTGGTGGAATACTGTAATTAGGTAAGAAAAACTGCATTTTATGTACTTGTCACGGAAAGCACTTTTTTGCCTCCAGGACCAAAACTTTCAATATAAAGAGGGGATTTTCTTTTAAGAATCTAAGACAGAGGATACTGAGCTACAAGATTCCGTTGCCGCAAGTGAAGTATCATCTTGGAGTAGCTAGTAATTATCAAGTACAGGTTTTTGCTGTACATTATTAATAGCCCGTACTCTTGAATATTAGATTACAGATAATTCACACACATTTATGTCTTTCTAATATGCACAACAGAAATCATGTGATGGAATCTCAGAAACAAAAAAAAACTGTAACTTTTACAACTTTGGTGACCGCTCATTTCTCCATATGAAGAATAGTTTGACATGGGCATTGTCAACTATGTATGGGGATTACATGGGTTGTCATACCTCATGGTTTCCTGATTAAAAGGCGAATCTTTCTCATCCGGAATAGAATCAGCCCCTGAGGGTAGGTGGTTGAACTGATTTGCATAGTTTGCGAATGTCGATTCTATTTGATGTTCAGCGAATAAAGTCCCCATAGACATTTATGGGAATTGTACGGGTTTTAACACCTCCCGGTTCCTGATTTAAGATGTCTCAAATTTCTTGGAGAATTGACAAAAACAATAGCCGGTAACATCGTGAAACGATAGTTTTGCAGTTTAATGAGACAATGGGTGTACCTTATTGCTATAGGTGTTCATGCACATGCACGGCTGATCAATATATGGCGTACCATAAGGCGCGGTGAAATATAGGTTTGCATGCACTAAGGCTATAAAACTATGATGTATTTGGTGTGTCTAAGTGGCATCTAGCCACACATGCGTGCTTATATGGTTTTGCAGAACGAACAAGAGGGTGTTGTGTGTGTGTGCGTGTGTGTGTGCGTGTGTGTGCGTGTGTGTGCGTGTGTGTGCGCGTGTGTGTGTGTGTGTGTATGTGTGCGTGCGTGTGCGTGTGCGCGCGTGTGTAGGGGCGCAGCAGTTCCAAATCAATACATCATTATACTCTGCATGCCATATTAAGCATGCAAAGCCGGGGGTGGGGGGGGGGGGGGGGTATCTCGATATCGGGGGTATGACCCGGGTATCTCGATCCGAAGTTGCAAACCAAACAAATGGTCAAGGGTTTCAGGCATGAAACGTTTTCCGCGCCAGAATTCAAGGTTAGGCCCCCCCCTCCCCCCCCCCCAGCTTATTAGCTTATTACAACTTAGAATCCTTATATTTGCAAGTTACATGTATCCCCTTGTTGTGTTGTCATGGCTTCCTTTGTGTATGTATTGCATTGTCATGTGGGTTTATATTTAAAAAAAAAAAACAAGTGATAAGGAAGTTCGTAATATTATAAGGTTTAATATCAATCTATGAAACAGAGCTCCACTCTGCAATTCTTTCTTTGCTCCAGCAAAATGGCGCTTAACACCTGTTGTAATTATCGTCTAATTGCATGAGTACTGACATGACACGCGTTAAGCCGTCCTCTGTTAAGTAGCCGTCATTATACGAGATCACTCCAGCAATAGAACGCGCCCTACCATTCTTAACATCAAGTGTCATGAATATTGTGTACTTAGGCCAGATCACTCCACCAGTCTGGGGACTGGACATTTACCAGCTCCTGGTTCCCAGACTCGTTTTATAATTGTAATAAAGGGCGTGTCTGGGTGTAGACAACATGTTCAGGAGACTGCTTCTGGTTGCAGTGTTTTTACACTGTCTGTCGTCGTGGGCCAGGGCCCAGGAAGCCGGATGCGATGCATCTTTCAACGACTTGCAAGTAGCGGGTTTGATAGCCAGTAACTTGGTGACGACCGCGCCCAGTATAGTGCTGCAAACTTCCCCGGCTGGATTTTCGTTTCGCGCTGTGTGCCTGTCGAGCTCGGGCGTGCGCGATCGGTACCGCTTCGTCTCTTTGGTGGTTTACTACTCGCTCAACGGAAGCTCTCCACATGTACTGGACAGTTCGAGTTCGAGTGCGTCAACTCGACGTGGTCAGCCACCTCCCCCGTCTTGAGCACGTGGCTTCACAGGGGAGAGTCATTCTGGCTGCGGACGCCCCCGCTATCACTGCCACTGTCAAAACGGACTGTGCCTTGTGCGTGAATTACCCCAATGCTCAAGTTGTAGACTCGGTGCATCATTGCTATGGTGAGTGTATTAAACACACTGAGATCTATGCGCGCACATGTATAGTGATATGCGCAAACACATGCAATTCTTTTGTAACAAATAGCGTGCACTGGATGTCTGCAGTCGCTTTGCTTCCTGTTCGAAGGGTCAAAGCCCATTGACCGCTGTGACTACCTGCTGTAATGGGTACTTGCAAAATGGAACCTGCGTTAGTCAGTGTCCTTCATCCTATTCACTCGATGGAAACTGGATTTGCGGTAAGATTAAAGCGATTGTAACGTTTTAAATTATAGGTAAGAACATTTAGTTACATTAGATGCATTAAAGAGAAACGATGGTGTTGCAAAACAAGGCATTCTAGAACATCATAAAAAAAAAAAAAAAAAAAAAAAATGAGAGAAAGAAGAAGGGAACAAACAAGGAGAGAGGGCGAGAGCGAGAGCGAGAGAGAGAGAGAGAGAGAGAGAGGAGAGAGAGCGCGGAGAGAGAGAGCGAGAGAGAGAGAAGCAGCTCTAGAGAGAGATCTAGCTCTAGATATCGAGCTCTATCTCTAGTCTCTCTCTCTATCTCTATCTCTTCTCTCTCTCTCTCTCTCTCTTCTCTCTCTCTCTCTCTCTCTCTGGGCCTCTCACTATATTGCAAGTCGTCATTAATCATATTGAATTCAGCCATTCAACTGCAATGTATGCAAGCAAACTATGCTCTTAATTAATCTGCATTGTTTAATTTTCCAAGTGCAAAATATTTAGACTTTGTTTTGTAATGCCAACTTACAGGGATTGAGTTCTTAAGAGGCCTTGTGAGAAGTCAAAGTTTTGAGTTTGGTATAGACCTTTTTCATCACGTAATAATTTCTGTGCCAGCATGGCGAATCGTGTATTAATTTATATTGTGTGGCAATGACGTATAGTAGATTACGGAGTGGTCACATGATACATGAAAAGGTCTATATGTGCATATGAAGTAAAAGGTCCTATGTGTTGCTAGAAATATCAATATACATGGGGAAGGAGATACGTGGAGACGAACTATTTTAACTCCTGTTGTACTCGTTCTACAAAGCCCTCGCCTTCATATTGCCTTATATAAATATAATTCCGAATGTTTCTTTGCATGCATTTACGTTGGTGACGAGCTGATCGCACAGCAGCCAAGATTGTTATAATTAGGAGGCATTAATAGTTGCAATTGAGAATTACGCTTCAACGATGCGGTTTGTAGCTCTTTTACATCACGCGGGCATGCAATTTATATTTGTAGATAACAGAATGTTGCACCCGATTCAATGCATTGCGTGAAGAGTCTCAATTGAAATGTTACGTCACATTTGTGTGCAAACCTATATGCAAGCATGGAGTATTTGCCCGAATCTTTTGAATGCATGGGCCTTCTTAATTTTGTCAATGTATGTGTGGCATTATGTTTTGCTTTAAATTTTGTGAATAATCTTATTCATCGTCTGGGTCTCTTTGGTAACAGAATACAACATTTTTAACAGTGAATATGGCTTCTTGGTGGCAGTCGGGATAGCGCTTGGAGTAGGACTTCTCGTCGGCCTGAGTTGTTGTTTATTCTTCACGTGCGTGTGTTCCAGGATGAAGACCGTGCACAAAAAAAGCAAGATGCTCACAAGAGATCGCCGACATTCAGTGATGACAAGACGCTCAGTGACCTGATGTAAATCAGGATTTATATGTGCGCTCATGCCAATGCACACATTTTACAGTATGTCATCCATTATAGCTTCTATACCGTGCATCATAGGTGTGTTTACATTTTCTTTTGTTCTCTACTTGGTACTATAATGTTTGGGCAGTAATCATGGAGAATAAGGATGAGAAAAAAAGTGAGTAGAAAATAAGGGGAAAAACGTAAGACTCGTAGATCAGTTTGCAGAACATGAACATGTAGCGTAGTATTTAATATGCATGGGTCCCGTATACGCAACTATGACCCATAATACACGCAGAGTACTTTACAACACATCGAGTCAATAGTGAACGGCAATGTAACAGAGATAATATATAGATTATCTCTGATATAACCTTGCACATTTGGTCTGGGAACGAGCAGTGACGTCGAATGCACTCATCACGTATCTGGTCTCAGGCTTTTAACGTGTTCAGATCCAGTCGCAAGTAAAACCCCACTATTATACTTGAACATGTAAAGTAACTAATACTAAACAGCTACATCGTTATAGTCGTCCGTTGCCCTTGTCTGCCTCATCTTTTGGTTGGGGTATCCATAGAATTTGCGGGAGTAGTTTGAATTGCGGGAATTTGTGGGAGAGGGTTGTGAATGTGATGCTGTGCCACTGCAGGACTGAGCGAGTATATAGGATTGTTTTATTATTATTATTATTATTTTTAGAATCACCACTGGTTGAGAAACACGAGTCATACCTTTGTACTGCCCCAAACTGTTTGAGTTGCAATGAATAACTAAGCTTCATATATACATTCAAATTAAATGCACACCCGGGTGAGACACTGACGATCGCGACGTACATGTATGTACACACACCACACACGCGCGTGCATCAAACATACATGTATACCATGTAAATCATTTTCCATAATAGGTACATGTACCTGTGAGTGCATGCAAGGGGTCACAATTGTAGAGTAAACATATTACAATGCACAAATTGCTAATAGGTGTGGGGTGCGTGCGTGTGTGTGTGTGTGTGTGTGTATGTGTGTGTATGTGTGTGTGCGCGTGTGTGTGTGTGTGTGTGTGTGTATGTGGGGTGTCCCTATGATACTTCAAGGCTGTTGGTGACATCATTTTCTATCAGTTTCAAGGCCCGGTGCGGATATTAAGTCAAAAAGCACATGACCCATAACACCTAGTGACATGTAGGGTGTTTGAGGGAAGCCATTTACTTAGGACATATGATAACAATTACCCTATTCCAAAGCAGACACCATCATTGAATTAAAACCAGTGGACTTCATATTTAAGCTAGCGGCAAATTTTGTATTAAGTTATTTAACATCAGCAGGTGTGTGGCATACCTATGTTCCAGTACCTGCATGCACACATCACATGCATGTACATGTATGTAATCCAAGAACCCAAATTATATGTAACTTACTCTCATAACAGGAGCGGATGCAGGAGGGGAGAATCCGACATTAATTATTGACGAGGAGCGGCCCAGCTGCCATGGGGGAGCGCTGTAAGCTCCTCCATTGGGGTCTGGGCGAAGCTCCAGAAGTCAACGCATTATTGATGTAAAACCTGTTACTAAAACGTAATCTGTATGCATTTTTATTATAGTTTTATGTAGGGTCCATAGACCCCTGCTTTTATACAGGAACTACGCAGATTATCTATGATGTAAGCTGCTACTGAAAGTACTACATTAGCTCAACAGTTAGAAATACATATTGTATAATCAATTGCACACTTATCCTGAATAGTTCAGCAAAAATTAATAGTGTAGGTAGACACTGGTAGCGGTTTGTGTGCAATTCATATTTATTGAACACTAAAATATATAATAACTGAAATGGTAACAATAAGTTATTTCATATACTGAACCGACTCAACTTCACATTAGCTTCATTCCAAAAACAAAAGCTTGAGGTTGCATAACTGAGCAACATTTTTGTGTGTATAATTGCATGTTCTGTTGCATGTTTCTAGGTAGAACAAAGGAAATTGACCAATCATGCATAATAAATACGATTTTTTTTTCTAGTTTAAACGGCAGTTATGCTCTACTGGTAATTCAGGTGTGAAACATGATTCCATAGCAGTTGCTCTGAGCTGAATGCAAATTCAAATTATCCATACTGGATAGCATATGAAAGATGCCAGACCATGCAATTCATGCATCATGTAGGCATGCATATGATCATACACATCCTTCCCCTTTTCGTGGTTCACCATAATTATGCAAGATTAACAATAGAGCTTGTTCACTCGGACCTCATTTTTTATACACAAACATAACAGCTATCAAAGTGTGCATCCTATTTATTTAGTGCTCTATTGACATGCTGGAGCACATTGAGTACATATAGTGAAAAAGCTTATTTCGTTTTGTTTGCGAACCTCAGATGAAATAAAATAATGGCACCAAATTTATAACAAGGAGCTTTAAAAGAATTATACTGATTTGGGCTTTGGGTAGCCTTTTGTTCTCTCAATCACTCTAACTAGTTGCACTTTACAATTTGGGATTGATTAACCTGTACTACTTTAAGCATGCAATGCCTGAATCGTAACATAATGAATCAAATTGATCCTGATAAATTGCTTTGAATGTGCAGTTATTAATAAGCCTTGAATTGCTTTACTGTTCTGTCATACGTCCATAATGTGCAATTATATGACACAGCATGCAGTAAAGATATAATAATTTTCCCGGTGACCATTGCATCACAAATGCATTCAATGTGTTGCATTGAGGACATGTTCTAGGCTTTTCCTGTCATGACTTGCTACTTTAGCTATGATAAAGGCTTCAATTGTGCACACAGCCATGTAATAGATCTTCTAGTTTGATGGCCTATACGCAGGAAGAAGAGATAGATTCATTCAATTGCAGTTGCAAAATTGTTGATATCTGAAGTGAAAGTATTACCTACTGCATATCAAAACCGAATAGAATGCAATGGATTTGGATAATACAATGACAGATGAGTACCCCGCCCATGCCACATCCTTATATCTCTATTTAATGTAAATGTCACACAATAGGACACCTACCAGTAATTCAATAGCGTCACTTCCATGCTTTCCAAACTCAAGGTTCAGCTGTGAAGACCCATCATCACACGAATGTTTCAGCTTTGAGAAAGGTTTTGACCACAACATTGTCTGTATGAGCAATTTCATTTGTTAAAAGCAACCTTTTTAAAGCCATAATAGCATACAGGCACATGGTACGATATGGACATGTGCTCTTATGCTTAATCAGTGGCCTTTTTAGTATTCTCAACCTGTTGTGCAATAACACATGGAAATGTCTATCATGTTCTCTTATGCCTGTAACATATAGTGAATTACATGTTCAATTCATACAGGTTAGATCGAATTGTGCATGCATAAGCATAGTCTTATCCCAGGAAACAAAAGGAAACAACAAGTTGTCTTTCGAAAGCAAGTTTGGATACGCAGGTCAGTTGTGTAAAACATAGTGACATCAAAAAGGTTGAGAGGGATTAATGAGTAGTCCTGTACAGGGTACTTCAGTCCTATACACCTTGAGTGAATGTACTCTAAATGGCAGCAATGTTCAAATACATGTATATGTAAAGTACTTTAGGCTTACATGATGCATGTCTTCTACCAGAAAACCTTCGTCAATATCAATGGTGAACATTACACTCATGTCATTCCATATTCCCCTGTAGCTGTGTCTCTGCCAATCATGATTATGGTTAAATCATTGCACATGGGTATATGTTAATAACTTGCCTTTAGTTTAATCACAGCAGCTATGGATGCATCATGTAGTCCCTTTAACCACTCCTCCAATTGATGGTGGCTATCTGAATAGAAGGATACAATATCTGTACTTTAATTAAAGTTGAGTTGCAGACAAGAGTTGCTGTGCAGTATGAGGCAAATATATGTTCATAGATTTCATTAGCAATATTATTTAACATATTAAAATGAAATAACTAGTAACTTTCATGGAGCTATAGTTTGATCGATATGATTGTTTGATGTTAGTATGACACTAGAATGAATTTAAGCTCAGTTAGTTATTAATAGTACTTTCGCCAGTTAAGATCAACTGCAATGCGCAAGTGTGATAATTATACAATGACAGTTGTGTGTAATATATTGCTTTGCAATCGTATCACACCATTTTAAAAATTTTAAATTGACCATAAGTCATGGCTAACGCAAATAGATATGATAATAGAGTCACTGACAATTTTGTATTTTAAAATACTCAAGGATTTTTATGTCATTGATTATCTAGGGTAGATAAGAGATTGAAGTAGTGTACACATATATTCTCTGCATGTTGTACATACCAAAGGAGAAAATGTGACTCTTGCCAGTTCCAGACTGAACTATTATCGAATTAGCTCTCTGTTGTGAAGATTGTACCCTTTCATCTATCGGAGGCTGTAAGGTGAAGCGGCATGTTAAAAAATAATTCTGAGCATGTATCCACTTATGTCTATGCATTACAGAAATAATAATTTCAGTACAAAATCCGCTTGCTACTTGTGACATGTAATCTTACCTTCATTACCTTCACAGAAATCTGATGAAGATAGTAACTTTCTTCTGGCCTAAGCCATCCTTCAACGGAGTCCTGCAGAATATTACACACGCTGAAAAGTATTGTGCCATGCATTTAACCAAATGAACAGCTATCCACTAACCGGCAGAGAGCTGAAAATATTCAGATGGCCCTTTGTCACCACTAGTGCCTTCCTCTGCCACACTTTATAGTGTGCATTGGCTGGAAGCAGTTCATGTATAGTACCCATGTGCAAAATCTGTGAGACAATAAGCAAGCAGATCAGATCTGACCCAAGCTTTGTGTAGCCGTTGCCATACCTGCTCATAATCTTCAAGTTCAGTCCATGTGTTCCATTTTTCCACCTGCAAATCATTTAATGAATGTCTAGTTTACTGATTGCTTTTAAATGCACACCCCATAGTGTGCATTATCAGTACACAAATGAATTTTGCAAGATGAATATGATTTCTCTACAGGTTAAATGTGACAAGATAAAGTAGGGCCTGTTTCAGGCTTTATGCACATCCTTTTGAACAACAAGTTAAGGATGGTCATCGTCAGTGTGAGAGAACATGTGTACCTAGTATACCAAGTCTGGCATTCTTTCATCTACTCTGCCCCTGTCACTCACAGGGAGCTTTAGCAGCATAAAATAATGCATAATTGAATGCAATATTGAAATCATAATGGCTTAGATGCTCTAATCACATGTCATTTTCTTTGCTCAGTCACCCTTTTCGCTTTTCATATATGGGATCTAACACATGTTTTTTCAAGATTTCAATTTTCTAGAAGTCTGAAATGTCCTCTACACATTGCTTATTAAGCACTGAAAATTGGAGTATCCCTGATGAGTTGTATATCTCTGAATTTTTTAACTAGCCATACATTTCAACGCAAGCGTACAGTTTTATTAAATATATCATTTACCTCATTTTTATTCAGTTTTGTAATTGTATCAGAAATAGCTGAGATCCACTCAGACATCACATCAGCAGTAGTGGCATTGAAAAACAGAGACAATTCATGCTGTCCATTGCTGGAAACAACTTCAAAACCATCAGACCTGCACAGAAAGTTAGGCAAGGCCAATTTCAAAGACCATTTGATCACTCTTCATGTAGACAATTTAGTTGTTCAGAATAGGGATATTGATCCACATAGTGTTAGTTTCATATCTATGAATTTTATTAATTGGAGGAATACAATACATTTTAAGTATTCCCATTGTGAACACTACATCTCCTAGCAGTACATACATTTTCCCATCTGCAGTGCATTTGTTGAATCTCTAAATGTTTCAATTGCCCAAAATCATTGGTTACTAACCTGACAAGTGCTGTTCCTCTCTCATACTTACAAACTGATGCCATAAGCAGAGGTATTTCTGCAATCAAAGCTCGTTCTCCTTCAACAGATGACTCAGACTCTCCATTACCTGTAGATTTTAGAACACCATACCTACAGTAAGACCTTAATACATGCGAAAAAGCAGCAAAAGTTCAGTCCTATCACTCATGCTTAGTAACATGTTCAAATTCCGCCACCTGTTTTCCACCCCCTTTTCTCACATCGTCATATCATTATGTATTGCTCACTGCCAATCTCTCTAGGGTTCAAGCAGGCAAGGTGTAGCGTCATGCTTTTTCCACCATCCTTTGCTATCTTGGTCTGCATGGGGTTGAAAGGTGTGGAAATAGGACAGGGGAAAAGGCAGTGAGAAGGATAGAGCAATACCAGACCCCATGTCCCTGGAGAGGACTACTGATCATTTTGCTTGTGGCAACTGGTAATGTATTCAGCTTACCACATCTGTGTGGGATTTTCCCCACACACTGACGCCATTAAGCTATACAATGGAGTAAAGGCAATAAATAAAAGAAAAAAATTAAAAGCCTTGCCCTCACTAGAAAAATAATGTCTCCCTCGTAAACTTCTCCAGACTTCATGGCTGAAAAATGCAAACATATTGATTTAGTAGGCTGATGGCACCATCAAGTATCACCTGGGGTGTCAGGATAAACCTTGTTGATTTTAATTGGGGACTGGAACTCAACTCCTCCCTACAATGCAAATGCTTGAGGTAAATACTTATATTTCAATGTGTCTATAATGTAGCCTCTGCACCTCAAATGTGAAGCCAAATTGAGTATCCGTTGGCAGTTTTTCAAGCTGCACAACTCTTTGGTTGACAATGGTCTGATCAATCAAAAGAGAATGCATCAAAATGCTTTCAGAGTTTTAGCAGCTGCCCTTACGTAGTGAGCCAATGTCGTTTCCTTGACTCTGTCGTAATGGTAAGCTACCAGTCTGTTCTTATGAAGTTCAACCTGCAACTCCCGCAAGGGGGCGTGCCTCCTGGCCTTTCCATGTAGTGTGCCAGCCTTAATCTATTGCAGCATGCTTTTCAACAGCAAAACTATCTGGCTGTAACTCACCGGCTCTTCGCTGGTCATAATTCTCGATCAAGTGAAACCCGCGCAAGTTGTCGAGCTACGCCTCTAATGTTCCAATTCAGCGTCGTCATTAGATCGCCGACGAACCACGCCTCTATTGTTCTAATTCAGCGTAGGCTATACTTCGTATACTGAGAATGGCAAAATCTTTTCATCAGGCTGGACCGAAGTGTACATGTAAAAGAACATGCTTTCTGTATGCCTGTACACTTTTGCCTTTATTAAATCGACAAATCATATCTTAGTTTCCCATTACAGTTGATTCTGCAATGAAGGTGCAGCACGTGGTTTCTCTGTCTGTTTGACTACAAGTTTAAGAGCAGGTTACACAGTGAGGTCTGCCGATACGTTTTCCGCTAAGCTTAGAAATGCTCTAGCAAATGATAGTACATGAATACAGTATGTACCTCTAGTTGTTGAGGTATATTATGTATGAAGCACAGAACATGTTTAGTCACCTCAACATGATATTGTCAGAGTTTGTGCGATAAGAACTTTCTTCACGTCGTTTTTCTAATTCTGTTTTCTAGTACATCACATTATTCTAAGCCTTTGTTTTTAAGTTACGAAGTAAATTAGCCTTTACGGAGGTCTGGGCACCAGAAGACGTTTAACTTTACCCACCCCTTATGGTTCAACGTCCTGTGATGGTGCTAATCAGAAGTGTGGTCATTTTGGCCGTGACACTTAGCGCAGCTTTTGCTACTGTCGTGCCTCCTGCGATTCCCATGGTCTTCGTTGAAGGAGCCCCGTACACTGTTGGCTCCACAATAGTAAGCTTTGCACCTAACAGCTCTAGCTCCCTTACGATATTATATATATTGCGTTGTTCATGTTTTAGGGAACTGCATTCAAGACCCAAATACTTACGGCGCTCCGTAACGACACGTTCTATAACACGATCATGCTTCCCTACTACCGTACCCCAAAGGGGGCGGCTCTCTATGAGAACATGTTCGCAGCAGCGAACCACTCTTTCTCTCAGTACGTGGACGAGCTCCAAGGAATGGCGGATGCAATAGGGGTCACTTTGGAAGAGGTGAGTTCGAAAATGGGGCTCAACGTTCCTTTCTAGTTTTTATTTTGTATAATTGATATTGTCAATCGTATCGTTATCACTCACAGATTGTTTTGTGGAACTTTCATTTTGATTGGGAGTTGCTGTTCTGGAATGACACCCTTCCCACTCCTGCTTGCTCTGATGTATATCTTAACCAGCCAACCAGTTTGGTGTGTATGCCTGGCCTTGTGCGTGCCTGGTGATAATGGTTCCTTTCTCCACCCAAACCCTCCCTACCCAATGCCAGTCACTGATGGCACACAATGAAGATAACGATCCATACTTTATGGAACTTGGGTATTTTGTTCATGCCAGGGTCACTGATGCCTCTGGAGCTGTTGTGGAGGATTTCACCCATTACTGTTACCCTGGCATCTTGTGCGGGGATGCATACGGCTTCAACAGCAACGGAGTGGTCATGACCCAGAATGCAGTCTTCCCCAGCGATGTTAACCTAGAGGCCTGGGCAATACGTGAGTTTGTAGTGACGAGTGGACAATACCTGGAGTATGGAGGGATAAGTACTGGCACACAAGTTGTAACTGTAATTATGTAATTTCTGCTATTTTTGTGTTGGTGTGTGAATAGCACCACTGTTGATTAAGGCATACAGTACTGTCTAATAATATGTTGATTCTAAAAAATTGGAGTATTTCCAGCTTTTTTAGATGATGAAGCTAGCTAGGGATACTTTAATCATTTGTTTTTAAAAGAGTAAAATGCATTATGTTCCTTTAACCTTCTAATGCTGGAATTGGTCGGTGCATGGCACTTGTAGCTAGGGTCTATCATTGGCCGTGCCCCGGGCCTCGTGGTTAGCATCATAGCACCATGTTTGGGGGTGTGGTGAGATGGCCCCTCCCCAGTCATACGGTGCCAGATTCCTGCCCGGGAGTATGACATCATCTGCCATGGATAATGGAAAATTATAATAAAATTAATATTATTAAGAGACGTGAGGTGGCACACGTGATGGGCAAAATGGCGAACACTGATTTGTGCAGGCGCAATGTGCTAGCTGAGGTGGTTCATGTGCGCGCGCGCTGCCTGGCTCGTCCGTTAACCTGGTTTAACTTCCTTAAACCTTATTTAACTCTCCACACGTTAGATTATAGTCATAGCTGTGTGCAGTTCTGCAAATAATTGGCATGGATCCATGTGCAGATAATTTTCTCCTTCAGACAGCTGACTGCCTGTGTTTTGTTTTATTTTCAGCAAGAAATTTCCTGAATCGTGCCATTATTGGCAAGACATTGGATGGGATTGTTGATACATTGGATGTTTTCCCCTGCACCTCTGGATTTAGTATGAATCTGGGCCAACTTTCTGACATGATGGTGCTGAATGTTGAAATTAGCCCAGATGGTATTTGGACCACTCCCATCGCTGGCTATTACTACCACTTCAACATGTTGGATGCTTTTTAAATGCCTTAGTTGTGAATAATCAACGATCATTGTTACAGGTACATCCACCATGATTTCCCACAATATGATGACACCAGTTCCATTCATCGGCTGGCAAGGGTGAAACAGCTCCCTACACCCATGTGCAGCAAGGATATCCTTAGTATCCTAGGTGACACTGCAGATCCACAGTACCCCATCTTTCGGAATGGAGCGCCACCCGACAACACTGTAACCATCAGTACAGGTACCAGTTTAAAGTGCCGTGGTTTATGTTATTTAAAGTTGTTTGTTTCAGTTTTATATGACCTCAGGCAGAAGATGATGTATGTGTATAGAGGGAACCCTTCACAAAATGATCCCATGATGGCATTCTCACTCATTGTGTGAAAATGTTTGGTCGTGTAATTATGTTATTTCAGTTTAATAGCAGTATGCTTAATTATGCTATCACAGATAAAAATATCCTACTTTTGCCGTGTGAGGAGTTCTTTTACACAATGGAGAGGTACTGTCAGTAGAGCTAGTAGCTATGACCGTACGTCATGTACAAGGTTTGCTGCTCATGGAGACCTCACTTGGACAGTCTGAATCGCACGAATTTAGGGCAAACTCATGGTCTTGCATATTCTATCTCAGTTCTATAATTAAATTCATTATGGTTCAGATGTATGATTACGTCAACATTGACTTCTTCATATGTATGTGGATAAGGTTTCAAACACTACAGGGAAAAAAAATCCAAATTCAAAACATACTGATGTGTCTGTAATGTTAATCTACCATTAATCAGGTCAGTCACATCTATTCTATTTCTTTTGGAAGTTCAGCAATGGTGTTGTTAATGGAGATTGATTGATATGGATTTTTCTTCAATGTGCAACACATGCAGTTGTGTTTTTATTTTATCCGCGTGGTTTAGAGAAGCAAGTTATCTTTCCACTAGTTACTGTCAAACTCACCTTGAATGCGTGGCAGCCAATCAACCTATGGATCATTTCCTGTGCCTTTTCTTGTGGCTTGGATACAATCAAAGGAGTACTAGGTCAACAGAACTAATAAAGCAATTCAAACTGCTCAGCTTAGCTAGAACTAACTAACGTTCTTTGTATACTGGCAAAATATAGGTAATTGAATAAGTAGACGTGGCTTTCGTTGCGCTTATCTGAACCTGCGGCAGCAGGTTCAATATAGGATTGATTGAGGATTGATGAATATCATTAAAAAAACTTCACTCGCGTCTGGAGGGACAACGGAGAAACGGATCGCGTATCTCTTTGTCGCGATGGAACGAGAACTCAAAGATCTACAGTTCTACGTTTGTTCCGTGTCATAAAACGGTGTGCTTTTAGAGAAACAAACGAATTCCTTTTTCTCGTGCCCAGTCCCAAAATAATTCTTGGTCGTCGTCTTCTAATTCTTCTTCTTCTTCTTCTTCTTCCTTAGGAAGGTATAACTCGAGCTACGAACGGTTTTGAATAACGGCAATAGCGCCAATATCTTTGGAATTCACCTGCGCGGTGCCCTATAAGGTCATATAAAGACTACAGCGAGAAGTATCTCATGCGGTAGCAAGTTCTGTATAGGATATGAAGTTATTGCAGAAGTTTATTTGGTTTATTGTTGATTAATGAAGTTGCATGCAGTATAAATAGAGGAGTTGCATGTGACGTCGCGCGCATCTTACATCACTAAGTATGTTACTATAAATATGCGCTGCGTGGGTACGAGATAAACAATAACCGGACGGGAACGATAGAAGGCGGCGGCATAAGCTCACGTGGTACATATTTATAGCGTGCCGTATACATAAATAGCAGCATACATATGATGTAACTAAACAATGCAAGGCGCGCGTGACGTCAATGCAACTCCTCTATACTCCGACCTGCTTTGGTGTTCCTATCGCAGTTTAATACTTTGGCTAGTGAAGTTAAATGCCTTCGCGTAATCGAAAGAAGAGATCTAAGCAACGAGCGGAATACCTTCAAAAGCAAGACGATATTTTATCACAAGAAAACAAGGCTAAAGCCCGAGCGCACTACAAGGCCGATCCCGAAAAGAAGAAGGCCTCTGTACGCGACAGCTACAAGGCCGATCCCGAAAAGAAGAAGGCCTCTGTACGCGACAGCTACAAGGCCGATCCCGAAAAGAAGAAGGCCTCTGTACGCGACAGCTACAAGGCCGATCCCGAAAAGAAGAAGGCCTCTGTACGCGACAGCTACAAGGCCGATCCCGAAAAGAAGAAGGCCTCTGCACGCGACAGCTACAAGGCCGATCCCGAAAAGAAGAAGGCCTCTGCACGCGACAGCTACAAGGCCGATCCCGAAAAGAAGAAGGCCTCTGTACGCGACAGCTACAAGGCCGATCCCGAAAAGAAGAAGGCCTCTGCACGCGACAGCTACAAGGCCGATCCCGAAAAGAAGAAGGCCTCTGTACGCGACAGCTACAACGCAGATATTGAATCTAAGCAATCTGCTAAAAGGCAGCGATATCAAGAGGACCTCGAGGAGAACCGTACTGCTAAAAGGCAGCGATATCAAGAGGACTTCGAGGAGAACCGCGCTGCTAAAAGGCAGAAATACGAGGACAATTCAGCTGCCATTAAGGCATCTGAAAGGAATCGGTATTGGAATGACCCCGCTGTCCGATTGGCTAAACGTGCTGCCGAGAGGAAGCGGTATCGCAGGGGTCACCGAACTACCACTACCACCCAAAGGTATGTGATGGCATGTTGTATTGCACTAGCATTAAAAAGCTATAGGAAGATGTGCATGCAACATGTGTACAGCACGCATCACTTCACATGTAAAGCATGCATGGTGACCGTACTGTCCTTTGTGACCTGTCTATTGAATATTGGGGTGTCATCCTTAATCTGATGTACAACGGCAGCCAGCCTGCAACTGTGTACGAATTTAATTGCATTTGCTAGGGTTGAGCAGTAGACCTCAATGGTAGGTGTGTAGTAGCAGAGGAGATAGGGGACAGAGATAAGGATACCATGCACCCCTTGAAATAGAAATGTACAAATGAGTGAATGAAGCTCACTAGTAGCATTTGTGTTGAGGACAAAGTGCATTTGTGTTGAGGACAAAGTCACTTTTCCAAATGTCCATTCATCATTGGAGGGGAGGTCATTCCCATGTAACATTGTTAACACCTTTTAATTTGGAGCATGAACAACTTCCTCCAATTTTCAGCACAATGGCACCTTTGGGGGGTCATGAGTTATGCAGACCAATCCAGTGAATAGAGATAAAATTGGACCAATAGAGTTTTAGCACAGCTGGCAACACACACACACACACACACACACACACACACACACACACACACACACACACACACACACACACAACCACTCCCCCTTATCTGTGAGGTCATGAATATGTACACCAATTGGTGATGTACCAATAAAATTGGACCAATAGAATTATAGCACAGCCGGCACACATGTAAAGGCTTTTCATGTATAAAAGCGACTCACCTGCCAAATAGTGCACTTTGCTTGCTGAGAACGAAAAAGGTAAAAACTAAATCCTTGCACTTTGTTTCTATACTCTCTGTCAGATGCAGTGCTGCCCTCACCGCCACCAGCAGCAGCAGTAGCAGCGCTGCCCCCACCGCCACCAGCAGCAGAGCTGCCCTCACCGTCACCAGCAGCAGAGCTGCCCCCACCACCACCAGCAGCAGAGCTGCCCTCACCGCCACCAGCAACAGCAGCAGAAGCAGCAGGAGCACCGCTACAGTATTGGCACCAGTGCCCCCACCACCACTTTGCCTGCTGCCACCCTGGCCGCTGCCACCACCACCCACATGGCTCCCATGGCCTGAACCAGGCTGCCGAGGTCAGAGACGAGGCTTGGGGAGAAGAAGAAGACAAGCCAGGGTACATTAAAAACTCATATACTTATAATTTCAATTATTACATTTTTTAACCTCCCTCCCTTCGAAAATTAAAATGAATTTGTGACAACATTTAAAGACGCGCTACTACGACAGAGGAAAAAACGAATGAAACAAGTAAATAAAAACATTCTCTAACGAGAAAGTTGTTGGTATATAGGATTGACCAATGGTGGTGTAAAAAGCACGGAAACAAGAGTGACAGAAATTTGACTGGAAAATTGAAATAGGCCTATATTTAGCCCATTACTCAGGCATGTACTGTTACAACGTTAGTGTGCTAAATATAGGCCTATTTCAATTTTCCAGTCAAATTTCTGTCACTCTTGTTTCCGTGCTTTTTACACCACCATTGGTCAATCCTATATACCAACAACTTTCTCGTTAGAGAATGTTTTTATTTACTTGTATACATATGTAGCTCATTATGATTATCTTGAAAAAAATACACGCAAGTCCGAAGTCGGATTGGAACCCTGCATGGCTTCATAAAGATATATATGGAATGCATCGAACGGGTTCAGAGATTCTTTTTTCAAGTCATATACATGTATTCGTGTACGTACTCGTGCATGCATGCTAGTAAAAAAAAATCCCATACATGGATTACGGCACCTCAGTTGTTACCTTCTCTTCTACACATTGCTTCTTGCGCACTGAGAATCGAAGTATCTGTCATTGATGAGTTGTAAGGTTCCGTTCAGCCATGCAAGCGTTACGTTTCTATTGTGCGTACAGGAAATCAAGTTTTATAATGTATGCGTTAGGTTCCTTTTCGTGGAAACGATCCCAATTATCCTTATCAATTATCTATTTCCTTGAAGGTAGTTAATTGAAATTGTGATTATACCATACCATGATTGCAGCACTGATATACATGTACATGTATAAGTTGTTTTTGTTTTTTTTAACATGCATACCCTAATCAAGATCGAAAAAATATAATAAGACTTGAATCAGCGTCTATAGACCTCAGTTATTCGACCGCAATATGAAATATTAATGTCACGCGCTGGCTGCAATGTTGATCAATTAAAGTCACGTGACGGTAAGGGTCCAAAAGGCGATAGAGCTGGCTATTTGTTTTTAACGATCTACGATCACATTGCAAGGTCAGAAACGTTCCTGACAGATGCTTTACATCGATGCGATGATTTGTGCGAAACAAATGTATAGCGTGCACTCCCTGTATTGAAAAAAAAAACTGTACTCCCTCTGGTTACCCGTGGCAACGTTAAAAAGGGACAGAAGTGAAGTAAATAAGCTCAATGCCTTCCCTCGAATTGCAAGGGACTAATTTGGCTTCGCGCAGTCATACAGATACCATAAAATAATCAAGAGTACGAAATGTAATGGCTTCAACTGTTATCCCTTTTATGAACGTACAGAACACAATAGAACCACACTAGACAGTAACCGTGTAGAGAGAGGTGCTTGGCGGTTTGCACCCGATATAGAGCATTTTTATGTGACGTTTGGTTGCTGAGATTCTACTTCTCAATCGTACAGTTTGCGGTGTCACAATTTAGACGGTCCATTACATGTAGGCCAACTGCGTAGGCGTCCACGCTCTCAGAGTTTACAGGATAACATACCTCTACAAGATGCTACAATTCAGGAAGGTAGTATGCATACAAACCAGCAAACAAGCCAATATTTTTTTGCTTCAGGGTTCAGCCATATTGAATCACATTAACGGCGACTCCTTTCTCGTTGAGTAGTCAATGCAATTATTTTTCATATGTCTATTGTATATACATTATGGGATTGTTTCCATGAAAAGGCATGTTTTTTCAAGATTTCAACTTCTTTGATATTCAAGAAGTCTAAAATGTCCTCCACACAGTACCCTTTACACACTGACAATCAGAGTGTGTCCGTCACGGAGTTGTAAGGCTCTGAATTTTTAATCAGCCATACATTTCAACGCAAGCGTTACATTTCTATTGCGTGTAAGCTTAGTGGAATTCTTTTGTGAATTCTAAATAATGCCGCGCGGTAAGCAGTGCTCAGTCTGTGATAAGAAAAACGTCGATACGACTGCTCCTCAAGGTTTGACGTGTACATACTGCGGTGCCGTATTTCATGCAGAGTGCTCTGCTACGTTTTCTAAAGTGGGTCTGGATACTTTAGGCCATTGTCAAAGAGGTATGCACGCCATGCCCTGGTTGTGAGTTCGCGTTGCGTCAGCTTCCAGCCAAAGTAGCCAGTTTGGAAAAGCGACTTCAGGACTTCGTCGAAAAAACTGAGTCTGCCCTTACCAATGTTTTGTCTGCCTCCCACGTTGCCGCTACCTCAGCTGTTCAGTCGCAGTGTACACCGGTAAATAAAGATGTTGATAAAGCAGTGAAGGAGGCGTTGTCTCACCAGGAAAACAGAAGAAGCCTAGTTATTTCAGGTATAAAAGAGTCCATTTCACAGGATGAAGACGCCCGCTTTGTTAAAGATCTGTTTTCTTACCTTGGCGAAAAAGACGTGGTTGTTGTTGACTGTTTTCGACTGGGAAAACCCCTTGTCACTAGCTCCACACCTAAACCACGTTTGCTCAAGGTCAGCCTTGCTAACTCAAACCAAAGGACATTTATCTTAAAGAAAGCAAAGTTGCTAAAAGATTCTGACCACTTCAAACAGATTTTTGTGCGTCCAAGCTACACCCTTGTTGAACGAATACACATTAAAAGTCTTTATAATACCCTTCAAAGTCAGCAAGAGGAAACTGGAGTTAACCACTTCATAGATCGCAGGGGACCTGTCAACCTTTGGACTGTAAAAAGAAAAGATTTACCGAAGGTACCAAGTGTCAATGGTGGGTTTACTGCCTCTGCTTCTAATTGCCCTACTAAAGGTAATTAGGGACACGAGGCAAGTACTGGCATTCTACGTTGTAAATTATTCAATGCACGCTCTCTTAGAAATAAGCTATCTTGTTTGTTACATTCTGCTGATTTTGATGTGATCTTTATAACTGAGTCATGGTTGAGATATGATTTTCCTGATTCTCTTGTCTTGTCCAAAACTTCCTATAGTTTATTCAGAAAGGATTGACTTGATGGTTATGGTGGAGTTGCTGTTTTTGTAAGCAATTTGCTTAAAGTTATGAGCATTGATATACCACCTATGTACAGTTCTTTGGAATGTGTGGCATTTGATATAGTGCTTTCCAGGGCCTCTTGCTATCGTTTTATTTGTTTCTACATCCCCCAACTTGTGCTGCTAGTAGTGTCGACACTGCAAATCTGTGCTCACTCATTGATTCCCTTTCCACGACAACATATCCTTTGTTTATTGTTGGTGACTTCAACCTACCCAATATTAATTGCATGGTATGTGCCTATTAGTCTGGGTTCTCCTTCTCACGATTTATTTTTGACTTGCATGATGCAAAATGGTCTTACTCAACTGGTTTCACATCCTACGCATGGATCCAATTGCATTGATTTGGTTTTGGTATCCACTCCTGACTTGATCTGGGACATTTCTGTTGTTGAACCATTCTCTTCCTCATGTGATCATTCGGCTATACACTTCTCAGTTTCTTACCCTGTTGTGATTAGTGATAGACAAAACCATTGTTTTCTTGACTTCTTCAATGCTGACTATTGTTCTATGATATCAATTATGAAGGATATTGACTGGTCTTTCTTGTGTCAAAATAGTTTGTCTGTTGAAATGTTCTGGTCTAAAATATCAAACGTCCTACATTCCTGTATAGCCCAATTTGTTCCTCGCCGTTATCAGTCCCGTAAACCATTTTCTTATCCCATGCACATAAGGCGCCTGCTGGGATTGAAAAAGTTGTGGTATTGTAAAGACAAGGTTCGCTATAAACACTTTGCTAGAAAGTATGATATGGCTGTCAAAGATTTCATCTTGTCTCAGGAAAACAACGTTCTCAAGAAGAAAAGCTTATCATCTTTCTATTCATATGTAAATTCCAAGCTTACTACCTCTCAGTGTATACCCCCTCTCATTGACTCCAATGACAATTTGGCTGTCTCAAATCATGATAAATGCACTGTGCTTAATGATTATTTTGCTTCTGTTTTTACTGTTGATGATGGTTTGCTCCCAGAATTTGTGCCTCGTCTCTCTGAAAACAAATCCCTAAACTGTGTTCTCTTCCCATTTGACAAGGTTCTTAAGACTTTAAAATCATTGCCCTCAAAATGTTCTAAAACTCCTGATGGCTTCCCCGCTTTTTTCTTAAAGTCTTTAGCCCCGGCTATTGCTTTCCCATTATCACTCCTTTTTGAGATGTCTATGAGTACAGGACATATACCCTTAGTTTGGAAGACTGCTTTTGTATGTCCTGTCTTTAAAAAGGGTTCACGTAAACAGCCCAGTAACTATAGACCTATCTCACAAACGTGTATCCTTTGTAAAGTTATGGAAAGTATTATATCATCTTCTATGAAATCCTTTCTGCGTACTCATAATCTTATCTCACAGGATCAATTTGGTTTCCTCTCTCGACATTCTGCTTGTACTCAGTTATTGATAACTCTGAACAACTGGACTTTGAACGTTGACAATGGCATGAAGGTGGATGTTGTGTACACTGATATTGCTAAGGCCTTTGACACTGTCTCCCATTCGAAATTATTGCTAAAGGTTGAGGCTTATGGCTTTAAATCAAACTTACTTCAGTGGATAAGAGCCTTTTTAAACGACCGCACACAATGCGTATATGTAGGACTTGATGTATCATCTCCTAAATCCATCGCCAGTGGTGTACCTCAGGGTTCTGTCCTTGGCCCTCTCTTGTTTCTGCTATATGTCAATGACCTTCCTAACCATGTCCAATCTCCAGCTGGCATTAAAATCTTTGCCGATGACACAAAACTGTATCTTGGTTATACTGAAAATCAAAATACACCACATATGCAATCCTTAAATCAATTTTGTTCATGGTCCAAGACATGGCAACTGACTGTTGCTTATTCCAAGTGCTCTGTCATTTCCTTTGGTTCTCATGGTTATGAGCCTACTTCACCTTACTCACTTTCTGGTATTCCTTTGCAATTCGTATCATCTATAAGAGATCTTGGGGTGTGTTTGAATTCAGATCTTACGCCAAGTATGCACTGCTCAAATATTGCCGCCATGGCTTTCAATAGGAGTTGTCTTCTCTTAAAATGCTTTCATTCTAACGATGTGTCTCTCCTTGTGCGTCTGTATAAGGTGTATATTCGTCCCCTTCTGGAAAGTAATACCCAAGTTTGGAATCCCTGGTTCCATAAAGATATTCAATGTATTGAACGCGTTCAGAGATTTTTCACTCGTGCCATACTCAAACGTGCTGGTGTACCATATATGGATTATGATGATCGCCTTGCGAACCTGGGTTTACAGTCCTTAGAGTACAGGAGAGTCTTCTACGACCTTGTCATGTGCTACAAGATCTATAATAACCTGGTTGATTTACCTTTTGAGAGTTTTTTCACCAAACCGGTTAGGTCTTATTCCATCCGAGGTCATCCTTGTATCCTGCGATCCAAACATTTACCCCATCATGCATTCCGAGCGCATTTTTTCACTGAACGTGTGATACCTATATGGAACCACTTACCCGATGATGTTGTCACTTCATTGAACATTACAGTTTTTCGTACCCGACTTAGATCTGTTGACCTATCACCCTTTTGTACGTTATATCCCTTCCATGTTTAGGCAGTTTGTAAGTGCACGTACACATTGTGCCACTACTTGCCTTCTTGCATATGTATGTGTGTTTATATGTATGCAATCAATCAATCAAAATCAAATCAAATCAATCAAATTTTATAATGTATCCATTAGGTCCCTTTATGAAAATGATCCCTTCTGATAGTATAATAATATATATTTTTAACATGATCTGCCCATATCCACGAAGAAAAATGGACAGCATTCTCTCGATTGTGTCATATAGGCCCTTTTCATGTGTCATGTGACCGCTCCGTAATCTAACATACGTCAGTGTCACACAATATAAATTAATACACGTCCGCCATGTTGATTCACAGCTTTTACGGAAATATCCGAGTGACGAAAAGGGCCTATTGTTTAATTTATGTCTGACATTAAATGATGAGTAATATAGCCAATGTATAGTCTGGAGACCAGGTCATAAAATGGTCTGGTCTCCAGACTAAGGCGTTTCGTTTCAGTGAATGGGTTACTTATCTACTTGCTGACTACAAAGTCACCTTTCAATAAAATCCGAACGCCCCTTTCTTAAAACCTGCTCATACTTTTGGATCCAATTTCTTTCCTTTCTTCCATATTCAAATAAAGGATCATTGTAGGTGGAATTCGAAGCGCGTGATCGCTGTGTTACTAAGGATTATGAGGTCAGGTATATGATTGTGATTTTGCTACCCGAGTAACTTCAGCACTGCACTTCATGGAGTTAGTTGTGCGTTTGGCAATAAGATGCATACAATTATTATTTTATTTTTTCTACCAAGCTTGTTCCAAGTAAGCCCCTTGACCGGTTGAAATGACGTATCGCCCTCGAGTTGCTTTTATACCGGAAATTGGTAATCGCTGTTGTTATGGAAACAACCTTCCGCCATTGTTGAAGGCTATTATATATTTATCAATATGTAACGCTAAGGTCAGGCTGTCATAAAATGTGGAAGGTCGTGTTGATCCTATCAATTATCTCTAGTTTGACATTGCTAACCATAGGATGGTACCTGTTTGAAACACAGCGGTTTATGATTAATGGTTACACCACCCCGTACATGGCCACTCCATCGAGCTACAAAATGGTCGTTGCTATTCGGACTGCGACAAGAAAGCACCCTACTGTATTGGGGGTAGTCACACGACTTGCTTCAGAACCCAGTTTTCGTGATTACAAGCTGCTCGTTTGGCAAAGCTACTCGGAGGCCTACAATGAAGAGATGCGGCAGACCCTGGAAAGTCTCGGGGTAACTGTGTTTACGCAGAGGGAAGTCTACCCCGAACTCTCAGTTGAAAATCGTATAAAAATCACATGGGGAGATCCTCTGAATCAGGTGAAGTGGCGAACAAATCATGGTACGTTTTGGAAGAACACTAAACGTATATTGCGTATGCATGTAATTGTATTTCAGCGATGTGTGTATGTGCGTGCGTGTGTGTGTATGTGCGTGTGTGTGTATGTATGTGTGTGGGTGTGTATTTGTTGGTATGGTCATGGATATTATGGGATTGGAAACGATCACGTGAGCCATTGAGTTCTATTTACAAGCTACTAAGAATGGGCAAACCTTAAAAATATAAATCAACGCAAAAATGATTGTGTACCCTAGTTCTCACATTTCTATGTAGTTCAGGGTCTTTTAGAGAGCATAGAAGAGATAATCGTTGTCGAAAAATCTCTGTCAGTCCTTGTCTGTAACTTTGGGGGGGCTAGGTTCGAACGCCCAATTAATGGCGCCACGGACACCTCGCGAGCATAGAGAGCTCTTGAGAAACAGTAAATCTCCTTGATGAGCGCAGTGGGTATCTTTGTTATTGGCACGTTATTGGAATATAGGACGGTGGCTTGGCATAGTTTTTATGTCCAGGCTGGTTCCAGCTATAAGAATTTCTGTGCGAAATCAGGTCAGACGCGCATTCGTGAAATACCAGGCGTGCTGTTTTTCGTAGCCTGTATTATTTAGATACAATTTTTTTTTTTAATTTGACCGAAATTGAATGTAAATCAAGTTATTTTATCCAAGGAGTTAGTGACGAAGCAACCCGTCGGAAATACGGCTACACAGTAATATGCAGGATTAGATGCATTCCTCTTTGTCTAGAGGCTACGACATGATACCGTGGCTGATGGTCTACCAAGCTTTAAGATGACGAGGAGCTTTGTGGAGCGGGCACCCGGAACCCGCGCATTAACTCTTTGAACGGCAAGTGCATATATACATACATACAATTTTAAGGTCAACATTACTAAGTAACTGAGATGTTCAAAGAGGAAACAATATGCTGAGATTAAACATTCGCGGCCATGTCTCAGAGCAAAAGAGCAGTGAAAGCCCAAGGCACAGGTTCCCTCTGCTCCTGTCATCGTGGTACAATCATTCCACGTAGGAAGGCAAATTAGCTCAAAGAGAAAAACGTCAGAGATCTGCGGGGACATTGTAGCAGAGGGAAGGTACAACTTATCGAGGACTTATATATACGCACAAGTAGAGAGCCACATCTATTGAATGGAAGCCTTTCAAGAGGAGGCGTACCAATCTGTAAGCTCATCCTCTCTTCATTGGAGCCTGTACAATATTTAAAAACTCTGGTAGGAGTTTGGCTCCTCCTTACAGCTGTAATGGCTTGTATACAAAGTCATTCTAGTCATCCTATTTAAAATTTAGCCTCACTCATAGCTGTACATGTCCCTGATTTAAAATACTGCTATATTGGATTATTTCCAATATGCAGCTTCTGTGCTGGGAACAATTAAGATTGACAGTGAAGAGGAAGAGTTTTTTAGTATAAAAATTGTTGTATTGTATGAGTGAGTGAGTGAGTGTGTTACGATGAGTATATGTTAGGTTGTGTTTTTGTTAGCCATATGTGTATGTATTCCTGTTATATTCATTCATATGACAATTGTAGTTGAATAGTGCCTAGCGTGCAGTGTTATGTAGAAACGTTAACAATACAAGCTTATGTTTTCTACAGAACACTGCAGTTTACAATCACAATACCACAATAGCTGCATTCATATACCTCCCAAAAGCAGTGTGCAATGTCTTGACTCATCACAAACTCTCAACATCTTTGTGCACTTTAAATGGGCATAATGCAACATACAACTGAAGTATAAATGTACTCGAGAGCACTGAGTTTGAGTTATACTAGGAACTCATTTAGCACAAAACATGCATAAAATGTTATTTACTGCATTTCCAGCAAGCATACGAAAATTAATGTGTACAACGATTCAGTATCTTTAGCGCTGATATAGTTTCACCAAAATTTTACATAATTCATGTGTTAGTGATATGATATTTATCAATGTCTTAACTGTGTGCACGCATTAAGTATGTAATTATTTTTTATTTCTCATGCAGTTTTAGACTTTGCAAATCTTTTGGAGCGTAGCCTTCAGTACCAGACGGATTTCATCCTTATGTTAGAAGATGACATGTTTCCCGCGAAGGACAGTCTTGACAAGGTGTACCTCTCCCTCCACTATGATGTCCCTATCAGAGCAGATCTGTTAGGTTATGTGGCGTTTTTCTCTATGAACCAATTTGCCTTCCCACGTGGAATGATTGACATTACCACGATGACAGGAGCAGAGGGGGCCTGTGCCTTGGGCTTTCACCGCTCTTTTGCTCCGAGACTAATACAACGTCTTCGCACTTACCCATACGACAACCCTGTTGATATTGCACTTTGGTCACTAATTGAGGAAGACAAACAACTGCATGTCTTTGAACGTATTCCAAACCTCTTCCAACATATCCCAAAGGAGTCTACCCTAATTCGTCCGGTATGATCACACAAAGTTGCATGTACTGTAATATTCATTCATGTGTAATATGGACTCATTTAATGTCATAGAGAATTGGTGGTAGCAAATATTTAAGGTGAATATTTCTTGGTGCTTATATTAACAAGGACTCAAAGCATGACATTTTTATCCTAATCATAATACTTATGGTCTCATTTTACATTATGCATAATCTATCTTTTCTAATAGGACAGTATGTTGAAGAATTCTGAAGACCGGAGTATCAGATTTGTGTATGATGAGAATAACAACTCGCTTTTGCTCCATCCATCTTATGATGACGGCTACATTGGATGCTTCAATGACATGGAGATTTTCTCAGATCTCAATGGAGGTTGGATGCAAATGTCAGGCTCAGATACAATATCAAATTGCAGTGCATTCTGCATAGAGCGTTCATACCTGTTCATGGGAATTCAATCACAAAGTCAAAGCAATGAAAAGGTTCTATGTATGTGTGGAAATGGGTATGGATTATACGGCCCAGCTCTGGAAAGTGAGTGCCCTTTTCAAAGTCAATCCAGGGAAAGGTGTGGAAAACATCTTAGAAATGCAGTCTATAGGGTTGAATCTTTTAATGCTACATACCTAGGTTGCTATAGAGACAATATTGAGAATCGTGATCTCCAGAAGTTTGTTGGAGTATCATACAAGCCTATGTCTTGTATGAAGGCGTGTTTGGAGTATACATACTTTGGACTGCAGTATGGTGAAGAGTGTTACTGTGGTAATTCATATGGAAATTATGGACCTGCTAGAGAAACTCAATGTTCCACTCCATGTGCAACAGACTCCAAATTGACTTGTGGAGGAGTGTCACTAAATTCTGTTTTTAAACATCTGAGAAATGATGGGCGTACAGTTCAAAATGGTGATGCATAGCTAGTATCATACATTATGAATTCTATACCCTGTGCAATGAATAATTTTTTTTCTCTGATAGTCAGATGCACGCCCATTTGAAACTGAATCCATAAGTATATGATGTAATGAGTTTAATGACAGGGATATTGGGCAAATGTACTTTTGAGGTCCTTGGAGTAATATAGTCTCTAAATCATTTTTCAGTTCTTATATCCGCTTGTGCTATTGATAAGTTAATCTACCCCTTTGTAACAAAGCACTACAGCACTTTGAATGGACCTCGCCAACGTTGCTGCAGTACCCTATCCTTTCATCTGTCTTACTATGAATCTCTTAATAACACCACAATTGTTGCTTTAAAATTGAGTACCTGAGAATATAGCACCTTCGCATATTGCATATTTATGTACTTATGACATTCATCAAGTGCACTTACTTTGCCTTTTGGGATGGTTCTTCTCGTACATAGTGCGCATTGCTGAGCTCTGCGTGTTAATACTGTCCCTGGTGTGTTTGCTTTCTTTTACTTCAATCATTTGAACGATTAACTCTTTGGATGCCATGTTAGCTCATATATGCATCCATGCATATACACATAAATTGTACATGACAGATTAAGTAAGAAATGTGTGGATCGCAACTTCATGATGCATGCATGTTTGTTGCACTTGTGGGTTTATAAGTACACGACGTGTTTGGTTACTTTACTACTGTAGTAACTATGTTTCTTCTGAAGAGCATATGTAATTGAACCTTCGAATGGGCCGTGGGCGTCGCCAATAGTGTTGGTGAAGAAGAAAGATGGTTCGACCAGATTATGTGTGGATTTCCGTCAGTTAAATTCAGTCACCAGGAAGGACGCTCATCCCATTCCAAGGATTGACGAGACTTTGGATGCAGTGCATGGAGCATGTTGGTTTTCAACACTTGACCTGGCCAGTGGCTACTGGCAGCCTGGCAGGTGAAACTAGCACCGGAGGATCGAGAGAAGACGGCGTTTACTACCCGTATGGTCTATACAGTTTTGTGTGATGCCATTTGGCCTGTGCATGTAATGCACCCAATACCTTTCAGCGGCTGATGGAACTAGTCCTGGCAGGCCTTCATTGGTCTTCTTGCCTCGTATATTTAGACGACATCATTATCTACAGTCGCACAGTCAAAGAACACCTCACGAGGCTGGAAGAGGTACTTAAGAGGTTACAGGCAGCTGGAATGAAATTGAAGCCTAAAAAGCTTCGTCGGAAGGTTAATTACCTGGGCTACATAGTCTCCAGTGGTGGAGTGCAAACGGATCCACTGAAAGTCGAATGCATTCTCAGCTGGCCCTCCCCGACTACCCAGAAAGAGCTAAGACAATTTCTCGGTCTTGCCTCTTATTATCGGCGATTTGTGAAATGCTTCGCCAGCATCGCTGCCCCCCTCAATCACCTGCTGGAAAAGGGTAAGCCATGGGAGTAGACGAAAGTATGTGCACATGCATTTAGTTCCCTGAAGAAAATGCTGACAACTTCCCCGATTTTGGCATACCCAGATTTTGAAATAGAATTTACAGTTGATTGCGATGCTAGTGGAGATGGTCTGGGTGCATGCGGTGTTGTCGCAATGCATTGGGGGTGGTGACAATGTGATTTCATATGCAAGCAGATCATTAACGAACCCTGAAAGGAAGTACTGCGCCACCCGAAAAGAAATGCTGCGTACATGGCCCTGTACACAATCGATACACAACCACACACACACACACACACACACACACACACACACACACACACACACACACACACACACACACACACACACACACACACACACACACACACACACACACACACACACACACACACACACACACACACACACACACACACACACACACACACACATACACACACACAGCACACACACACAGCACAAACAATAGACATACACACACTAGACACACACACACACACACAGCACACACACAGACACACACACAACAGACACATACACAGACACAGACACACACGAAATACACACACACAGACATGCACAGACACACGTGGACACAGGCTCACACACATGAAATACACATAGATATACACATGCACAGACACACACACACAGACATGCACAGACACACGTGGACACAGGCTCACACACATGAAATACACATAGACATACACATGCACAGACACACACACACAGACACGACAGACATAGACACAGACACACAGACACACAAGGACACACAAGCACACGAAGTACACATACACACACAGACACACACACACACACAGACACACACACAGACACACACAGGCACACACAGACACACACACAGATACACACACAGATACACACAGACCACACATAAAATACACAGACACACACACACACGACATACACACAGACACGCATAGACTAACACGTGGACACAGGCTCACACACATGAAATACACAATACACAGACACACACACACACACACACACACACAGACACGACAGACATACACACAGACGCACCGACACACATGGACACACACAAGCACACAGACACACACGAAATACACGTACACACACTGTATGCACAGACACACTCACATTCACAGACAGACACACACAGGCACACACACAGACACACACACAGACACACACAGACACACACACATACACACACAGGCACACACACAGACACACACAGATATACACACACAGATACACACACACAGACCACACACACAAAATACACAGACACACACACACGACATACACACAGACACGCATAGACTAACACGTGGACACAGGCTCACACACATGAAATACACAATACACAGACACACGACAGACATACACACAGACGCACCGACACACATGGACATACACAAGCACACAGACATACACGAAATACTCGTGCACACACTGTATGCACAGACACACACACATGCACAGACAGACACACACAGGCACACACACAGACACACACACAGACACACACAGACACACACACAGACACACACAGACACACACACAGACACACACAGACACACACACAGACACACACACAGACACACACACAGACAGACACACAGATACACACACACAGACCACATACACAAAATACACAGACACACACAAATGACTTACACACGGACACGCACAGACACACATATGGACACAGGCTCACACACATGAAATACACAGTACACAGACACACACACACAGACAGCACAGACATACATACATACATACACACAGACGCACCGACACACATGGACACACACAAGCACACAGACACACACGAAATACACGTACACACATGCACAGACACATATACATGCAGACAGACACACACACAGGCACACACACAGACACACACAGACACACACACAGACACACACAGACACACACAGACACACACAGACACACACAGACACACACAGACACACACAGACACACACACACAGACCACACACAAGCACACACACAAGAAATACACAGACACACACACGACATACACACAGACACACACAGACACACGTGGACACAGGCTTACAACATGAAGTACACAATACACAGACACACACACAGACGCACAGACATACATACATGCCCTCATGTTGGTTCACACAAGTGATGCATGTGTATATGTTGTACAAATGGGTCTGTACATCCTGAGCACAATACACACACACACACACACACACACATACACACAACTCTAATAATTACGGCACACTCACATGCATTCGAGTGTAAGACTTCCTCTGAACCTGTTCTCTGCACATGCATCAAGAAGTTCTATTCGATTGAACAGCTCAAGAGGCCACTGATTCATTCTCAATTTCTGTACCAATCTCTGTGTGTTTCCTCTGTATTGTTGCAAGCAGACGTACAATCTTCTCTTAGTACACCCTCTGTAAAAGTGCTGTGTGCATGTATGTCTGTGTGTCTGTATGTGTGTATGTCGTGTGTCTGTGGGTACGTCTGTATTTCGTGTGTGTGTGTCTATGTGTGCTTGTGTGTGTCTGTGCACCTGTGTGTATGTCTGTCGTGTGTGTTTATCTGTGTTTGTCGTGTGTGTACCTGTCAGTGAATGTGTGTGTATCTGTGTGTGCGTGTGTACATGTGTGTCTATGTGCATTTCGTGAGTGTCTATTTTATTTTGTATGTGTGTCTGTGTGTGCTTGTGTGTCCGTGTGTGTCTGTGCATCTGTGTGTGTCTGTGTGTCTGTCTGTCGTGTGTTCCTTGTGTGTGTCTGTGCATGTGTGTGTCTGTGCATTTCGTGTGTGTGTCTGTGCATGTCTGTGTGTGTGTCTGTGTGTATTTCCATGTGTGTGTGCGTGTGTGTGTGTGTGCGTGTGTATGTGTCTTTTATGTGTGTGTCTGTGTTTTGTGTGTCCATGTTTGTGTCTATATGTCCATCTGTGTGCGTCTGTGTGTATGTCATGTGTGTGCGTCTGTTGTGTGTGCATTAGTGTGTCTGTGTGTGCATTAGTGTGTCTGTGTGTGCATTTGTGTGTCTGTGTGTGCATTTGTGTGTCTGTGTGTGCATTTGTGTGTCTGTGTGTCTGTGTGTGTCTGTGTGTGCATTTGTGTGTCTGTGTGTCTGTGTGTGTCGTGTGTGTGTGTCTGTGTGTGTATGTCGTGTGTGTGTATGTCGTGTGTGTGTGCCTGTGTATGTCGTGTGTGTGTGTGTGTGCCTGTGTATGTCGTGTGTGTGTGTGTGTGTGTGTGTGTGTGTGTGTGTGTGTGTGTGTGTGTGTGTGTGTGTGTGTGTTATGCAAGCTTGGTACACAAATTGAAATACAATCAGTTGAATTGAATTGAATGCATGTGCATGTGACAATGTTTGTGAGTGTGAGAGTTTGTAGCATCATCAGACAGGTGTATTGTTTGCCACATGTATAACTGGTGTGTGCAAGAACACTGTACATGAGTGTGTGTATTGTGCATAAGAATATACGCCATACGATAGTGTAAAAGGCCATGTACGCAACAATGCAAGTGTGATCACAAGTGTGAGCCAGCATGAGTTCATGTACTATGTGAAAGTTGTGTGAGACTGAAATCATTGAATCGTAGCTGAGTGGGCGTGGCAGATATAAGACGATGATCTTAGATGGCACATAGGAAAGCTTTATTACACGACTAGAGGATGATGCGAGTGCGTAGCAAATAGCCTTATGCGCGCCGTTTTGAATACTGCCGGTGACGTGGGAGGCGCAAGATTACTGCAACCATTCACTTGGTCTTGGATCTGTTAATTTGGTACGATCGTCTGGCAAAGTGAGTCTTCTCCCGCATAAACTTACTGCCCTGAGTGAGACAAAAACAGTTGCGAACGGCTAGCTTAGTTTAAAAGAGAAATGGGCGGAACAAAGAAGTTATCAAAATCTATTGTGGATTGGGGAGAATGGAACATGGGTTGCATGCAATAATGGTGCAATCGAGCAGGAAATGTGCATTAACTTCGCACAGCTGTATCTTCGTGACGGATAGAGTACAAATTAACGGACTGAACACATCAATTGCAACATGCAGGACCCCTGTACGTACTTACTGAATTTGAAGCGATTTGAACGCTCCTACCTGAAGATATGGCGGTTGTGAACCCCATGGGGTATCGGACCTCGTAGCATCAGCAGGCGATAGCATTAACGTTGGGAAGTTATAGCGATTCAAACGTGATGCATTTTTATAACATTTTATAGTACAGTGGGGGCTCACAACAACGGAAAAGTAACACTCGGAACAACGAACAATTAATGACAATCATTGGGCCTTATAATAGCTGCCCGTGGTTAGATCACGAAACCTGTACTGCAATTCATCGTCTCAGGCGCCTCTACCGCTAACGCAATTCATCTGAGAGCGCCGCCTATCAGCGCTTAACAAAAATAACAATTTGTCGATGCCCTTATTAAAGTTATCGAAATCGCTGCACATGCACACGACGTACATGAATAATCGCTGATCGTTTGTACCACTTCGTGACAATACATAGGGTACTGAGCGACATATACAGATAACATCACAGATCAATTGTGCTTTCAGACCTCTGAGCCATACTGGGCAGAAGGGCATGCGGACAAATGACTGTGCAGTACTGTATGCATGGTCAGTACTTTTGGAGTTGTCACTTCTGGTACAACGTTTCAGAGAAGCCGCTCCCACGGATAAGCTAAGGTGCATGCATATTTGCGCATGAATATAGCATATTCTAATTAATACCTTCCAACAATTTTCTTGGCTCCGGCGGCCGAGTTCGACGTAAGCAGCACGAAATAGAGACAATAACGATGTCTATTTACTTCACTATGTCAATATCTAACTTTAAAACTTTAGTCAAACCGGCGACAACGAATCCTGTACTGTACTATGCTTAATGTTTATTCGTATCAATATTTCCTAAACACGTGCGCACGTATTATTAGAATTTTGATGGCAACCTCTTGCAGCCAGCATTCGTCTAACATTTCTCGTCATCCGGACATTTGTTTCTTATCCAGTCAGCCTTCATCCTCATCTATTCAGCCTTATTTATATACTATCCTTGTTATAAGTTTCATAATCTTGTTTGTGGAGCAGTGCACATGTCTTCCTTCACCCACAATCACTATAGAATCTGTGGTGGCAAATCTATCAAGTTATCTAGTTCCTCTGTTGCAATAACCTATAAACTGTAAAGACAAGAGACAATATATAGTCTCTGAAGTAGAGACAACAATGTGCATGCATGCAAATACATTTATGTAATGTGGAATACTATACATTGCAAATTCAATTTGGTACTTCATGTCACATAAAAAGTTATTACATTACAAACACACACATAGACAATGAGAAAAAAAGTTTGCATCATACTTTGTCTGAAAGTTTGACGACATAATTGCACAGCTCCCTGGCTGCATTACTAATGTTTGAGTCACGCAGCTTAAACCCAACTGCATGAATGTTGTGAATATGAGGCAGCAGTATCTGTATAGCTGATGCCCGTTCAAGTGTTTCAGACTGTCCATGACTGACATTTTCCTCACTTTCTTCTATTTCATCATCTTCTAGATCATCACTTGTGCCAAATATTTCGCATTCTTCTATGTGCAGCCATGCATCTAACACCTGTAGCTGTACATTTCTAAGTGATTTATCTAAACCAAAAATAGAGGCAGCACTTGGTAGCAAAGTTGCATGTGGGACAACAGCTCTTCTTCAATAGCTGATAAATCAGTATAATCTGAAATGGGTTGTGCATCTGTGAAAGGCAGACAATTTGAATGCTTCCAGCATGCTGAAATTGCCTCTTCCGTTATGCTGTCCCAGCAGTGTTTAATAATACAAATTGCATCACTTATATGGGGTGGGTTACCATAATCTAACCCAGCACAACCATCCGGATATTGTTTGCCTAACACTTGAAGTTCAGCAAAACTGTCAACAGTACCAACTAGCTTTTCTAACACATAGCCTTTATATTTAGTTTTAAAGGCTGATATGATTCCCTGATCTAGGGGTTGAAATATGGATGTTACATTTGGAGGAAAGTAAAATACTGTCACTTGGCCTATCGGATCTTGACATTCTCTTTCATGACCAGAAAATCCATCCATAAGTAAAGCAACAGGACTTGAAGTCCATGCCCTAATCTCTTGTAAAAAATTTCAGTCCACCATTTCTTAAATAAAACAGAGTCATTCCAAGCTGATTTCTGGCTATAATAAGGTAGCTGTGGAGGGTTTAAACGGAAACATCGAGGCTTTTTGGCTTTTCCAATCACGACAGGGGTAATTTTGCAGGTTCCTGTTGCATTGGCACAAAGTATAAAAGTCACTCTGTCTTTGGCTTTCATGTACTTCGTCCCTCTGGCTGATTTTTTAGATTCTCCATCAACTAAATAAGTTCTACTAGGAATTGTTTTGAAAAAAAGTCCTGTCTCATCCATATTGAATATATTAGCTTTTTCAAAACCACCTGATGATATACTAAGTTTCAATTTATCAATTTCCTTTGTTGCATCATTTATATCAACTTGTCCTGCTTCTCCACTTAATCGAACAGAATTACATATATTGTAGCGCCATCGAAATCTATAAAACCAACCATCAGATGCTGAGAAATTAGAGATATTCCTTAGTTTAGCTTCCAAAATAGCACGTGCTTGAATCAAAGCTCTGGACACAGGTAAGGGCCGCCTATTACCAATAGTTTTACGAATTGAGCACATCCAATCATACACTTTTTGTCAATATCAGGATATTTGGATTTCGTGGTTATTAGCTTAGAATAGTTTGGTACACCTTTATCGAAATCTAATGTAGCCCTGTGCTTAAAAAGTTTGTACACTTGTGTTTTCCCTATGCCATATTTAGTTGCAACATCCATAGGTGATAAGCCCAGACAAACCTCTTGTATTACCTTCTTCTTTTGTTCAACAGTCAGAAATTTCCTTGAGCGAAAAGGTTTCCTGGATGAGGACGAAGGCTGGCCGGAAGGAGATGAAGGTTGACTGAATGAGGTCAAAGGCGGACTGGACGAAGACGATGGTTGACTGGACAATGACAAAGGCTGATCGGATGAGCGCTGAATAGATGAGGACGAAGACTGACTGGATGAAAAAATATGTCCGGATGACGATGAAAGCTGGCTGGACGAAGATGAAGGTTGACTGGACGAGGACAAAGGCTGACTGGATAAAGATGAAGGTTGACTGCACGAGGACAAAGGCCGACTGGATGAGCGCTGCATAGATGAGGACGAAGGCTGACTGGACAAGGACAACAGTTGACTCGACAAGGACAAAGACTGGCCGGATGAGTACATGTACAAATAAGGCTGAATAGATGAGGTTGCCATCAAAATTCTAATAATACGTGCGCACGTGTTTAGGAAATATTGATACGAATAAACATTAAGCATAGTACAGTACAGGATTCGTTGTCGCCGGTTTGACTAAAGTTTTAAAGTTAGATATTGACATAGTGAAATAAATAGACGTCGTTATTGTCTCTATTTCGTGCTGCTTACGTCGAACTCGGCCGCCGGAGCCAAGAAAATTGTTGGAAGGTATTAATTAGAATATGCTATATTCATGCGCAAATATGCATGCACCTTAGCTTATCCGTGGGAGCGGCTTCTCTGAAACGTTGTACCAGAAGTGACAACTCCAAAAGTACTGACCATGCATACAGTACTGCACAGTCATTTGTCCGCATGCCCTTCTGCCCAGTATGGCTCAGAGGTCTGAAAGCACAATTGATCTGTGATGTTATCTGTATATGTCGCTCAGTACCCTATGTATTGTCACGAAGTGGTACAAACGATCAGCGATTATTCATGTACGTCGTGTGCATGTGCAGCGATTTCGATAACTTTAATAAGGGCATCGACAAATTGTTATTTTTGTTAAGCGCTGATAGGCGGCGCTCTCAGATGAATTGCGTTAGCGGTAGAGGCGCCTGAGACGATGAATTGCAGTACAGGTTTCGTGATCTAACCACGGGCAGCTATTATAAGGCCCAATGATTGTCATTAATTGTTCGTTGTTCCGAGTGTTACTTTTCCGTTGTTGTGAGCCCCCACTGTATATCCGTGGGGCAATTTTCGTGGAAACTGTCCCATATATTGTCCCCTTAAACCTCTGTTTTCAGTATTTCCCAACCCAGTACATCCAGGTATATTTAATCGTTGAAAATGTTTGAAGTAAAAGAAAGCAAACACACCAGGGACAGTGTTAACACACAGAGCTCAGCAATGCTATAAAAAGGACTATGCACGAGAAGTACCATCTCAAAAGGCAAAGTACATGTACAGTAAGTGCACTTGATGAATGTCATAAGTACATAAATATGCAGGATGATATGCTAAGGTGCTATATTCTTAGGTACTCAATTAAAGCAACAATTGTGGTATTATTAATTAAGAAATCCATAGTAAGATGGATGAAAGGATAGGGAACTGCAGCAACGTTGGCGGAGTCCATTCAAAGTGCTGTAGTGCTTTGTTACAAAGGGTTGGATTAACTTATCAATAACACAAGCGGATATAAGAACTGAAAAAAGATTTAGAGACTATGTTACTCCAAGGACCTCAATAGTACATTTGCCCAATATCCCTGTCATTGAACTCATTACATCATATACTTGTGGATTCAGTTTCAAATGGACTATCAGAGAAAAAAAAATTATTCATTGCACAGGGTATAGAATTCATAATGTATGATACTAGCTATGCATCACCATTTTGAACTGTGCTCCCATCATTTCTCAGATGTTTGAAAACAGAATTTTGTAACACTCCTCCACAGGTCAATTTGGAATCTGTTGCACATGGAGTGGAACATTGAGTTTCTCTAGCAGGTCCATAAATTCCATATGAATTACCACAGTAACACTCTTTACCAAACTGCAGTCCAAAGTATGTATACTCCAAACACGCCTTCATACAAGACATAGGCTTGTATGATACTCCAATGAACTTCTGAAGATCACGATTCACAATATTGTCTTTATAGCAACCTAGGTATGTAGCATTAAAAGATTCAACCCTATAGACTGCATTTCTAAGATATTTTCCACACCTTTTCCTGGATTGACTTTGAAAAGGGCACTCACTTTCCAGAGCTGGGCCGTATAATCCATACCCATTTCCACATATACATAGAACCTTTTCATTGCTTTGACTTTGTGATTGAATTCCCATGAACAGGTATGAACGCTCTATGCAGAATGCACTGCAATTTAATATTGTATCTGAGCCTGACATTTGCATCCAACCTCCATTGAGATCTGAGAAAATCTCCATGTCATTGAAGCATCCAATGTAGCCGTCATCATAAGATGGATGGAGCAAAAGCGAGTTGTTATTCTCATCATACACAAATCTGATACTCCGGTCTTCAGAATTCTTCAACTTACTATCCTATTAGAAAAGAGACAAATAATAGATTATGCATAATGTAAAATGAGACCATTCGTATTATGATTAGGATAAAAATGTCATGCTTCGAGTCCAATACACCATTCATAAATTCATGATACACAGCACAGTATTATAAAACAGTCTTCATTGCTAATAAAAGCACCAAGAAATATTTAAAATTCACCTTAAATATGTGCAACCGCCATTTCTCTATGACATTAAATTAGTCCATATTACACACGAATGAATATTACAGTACATGCAACTTTGTGTGATCATACCGGACGAATTAGGGTAGACTCCTTTGGGATATGTTGGAAGAGGTTTGGAACACGTTCAAAGACATGCAGTTGTTTGTCTTCGTCAATTAGTGACCAAAGTGCAATATCCACAGGGTTGTTGTATGGGTAAGTGCGAAGACGCTGTATTAGTCTCGGAGCAAAAGAGCGGTGAAAGCCCAAGGCACAGGCCCCCTCTGCACCTTTCATCTTGGTAATATCAATCAATCCACGTGGGAAGGCAAACTGGTTCATAGAGAAAAATGTCACATAACCTAACAGATCTGCTCTGATAGGGACATCATAGCGGAGGGAGAGGTACACCTTGTCGAGACTGTCCTTCGCGGGAAACATGTCATCTTCTAACATAAGGATGAAATCCGTCTGGTACTGAAGGCTATGCTCCAAAAGATTTGCAAAGTCTAAAACTGCATGTGAAATAAGAAAAAATTACATACTTAATGTGTGCACACAGTTAAGACATTGATAAATATCATATCACTAACACATGAATTATGTGAAATTTTGGTGAAAATATATATCAGCGCTAAAAGATACTCTGAATCATTGTCCACATTAATTCTCATATGCTTGCAGTAAATAACATTTTGTGCTAAATGAGTTCCTAGTATAACTCAAACTCAGTGCCATTTATACTTCAGTTGGATGTTGCATTATGTCCATTTAAAGTGCACAAAGATGTTGAGAGTTTGTGATGAGTCAAGACATTGCACACTGCTTTTGGGAGGTATATGAATGCAGCTGCATTCATATACCTTCCAAAAGCAGTGTGCAATGTCTTGACTCATCACAAACTCTCAACATCTTTGTGCACTTTAAGCAACCCGTCAGAAATACGGCTACACCGTAAATATGCAGGATTAGATGCATTTCTCTTTGTCTAGAGGCTACAACATAACCTGATTTCGCACAGAAATTCTTATAGCTGGAATCAGGATAACTTCCCTGGACATAAAAACTATTCCAAGCCACCCTCCTATCTTCCAATAACGTGCCAATAATGAAGATACCCACTGAGCTCATCAAGGAGATTAACTATTTCTCAAGAGCTCTCTATGCCCGTGGTGCCGTTCGAACCTCGCTCCCCCAAAGTTACAGACAAGGACTGACAGAGGTTTTTCGACAACAATTATTGCTCTCTAAAAGACCCTGAACTACATAGAAATGTGAGAAATAGGGTACACAATCATTTTTGCGTTGATATATATTTTAAGGTTTGTGAGACTGCCCATTAATAGTAACTTGTAAATAGAACTCAATGGCTCACGTGATCGTTTCCAATCCCATAATATCCATGACCATACCAACATATGCACACCCAACACATACATACAGTAACACATACCCACGCACACGCGCACGCACACACACACACACACACACACACGCACATACACACACACACACACACAGCACATACACACATCGCTGAAATACAATTATGCATACGCAATATACGTTTAGTGTTCTCTCCCAAAACGTACCATGATTTGTTCGCCACTTCACCTGATTCAGAGGATCTCCCCATGTGATTTTTATACGATTTTCAACTGAGAGTTCGGGGTAGACTTCCCTCTGCGTAAACACAGTTACCCCGAGACTTTCCAGGGTCTGCCGCATCTCTTCATTGTAGGCCTCCGAGTAGCTTTGCCAAACGAGCAGCTTGTAGTCACGAAAACTGGGTTCTGAAGCAAGTCGTGTGACCACCCCCAATACGGTAGGGTGCTTTCTTGTCGCAGTCCGAATAGCAACGACCATTTTGTAGGTCGATGGAGTACCCGTAAACCGCTGTGTTTCGAACAGGTACCATCCTATGGTTAGCAATGTCAAACTAGAGATAATTGATAGGATCAACACGACCTTCCACATTTTATCACAGCCTGACCGTACGCGTGGGCGATACGGCATTTCAATCGCAAGGGGCTTACTTCACGGCTGTTTCGGTCGTGACATTAGGTTTTTGAAAATTAGATCATATGATTGGAATTACGGTATTTCCAATTCGCAATTTATTTGCCGGTACAGGGTTTTAAAGTTGAAATGGTTAAGCGCACACTCTACTTCGCACGACATCTATGACGCATATTAACACAACGATTCTAACTTCGAACCAGCGCTCGCGCATTTAATGGCAGTCTCATGGCGGGAAATTGTATCGTCTTTGCGTTCGTATTGTACGAAATCGCGCATAGAAAAGTGGCAACTATTTGTTCCAGACTAACAAGCTAAGCCTGGAAAGCGAGAATATGAATTCTACAATTTACTACACGCTTTCTATCAGTGAACAAACGATGAATATTTACACACTGCTCACGGTAGCTGTATGAACTGTATCCTGGAAGAGAGTTTGCGGGTGCAACCAATATACAGCTCCCATACAATAGGTTCTGATTACTGATTTTACAATTTCACTGGAGTACTCCCCATAGCAGACCTTCCTGTCTTCTTTCCTGTCCACGGTGTATAAAATGGATATGACCATTACAGCCCCTATATAAAAAATACAAGCTGATAAGCAAGCCATGAAAAACTCCATGGAATAGCTAAACCTTCATGTGGCTCCACTGAGGACTTGTATGGTGTCTACTTTTGAGCAGCATGAATCCTGGGGGGTGGATCTCAGGGCTATCCTTTGTGTCGATATGAAAGGCTGCAAAATCTCCTCCGTGTAGAAGGTGCATTGGTGTGTGCATAGATAATGATTATTTGACCTTTGCTTGTTTGTGAGCTACGAAAAGCTTGCACCCGCAAACTCTCTTCCAGGATACAGTTCATACAGCTACCGTGAGCAGTGTGTAAATGCTTCAACTTTCAACAAGCTCGGAACGTTTAATGCGATTTTCTGTATCAATAACCTTGTGTATAAAAGGAGGATTGCAATGGTCACACAATGGGTGCTGAAGCTCTATCATTGACATGCCGCATTTTTATGACAACTGGCAAAATATGAAAACTATAATTATGTGTACATTCCACAGCAAACTAAGTGAAACAGTGTCATAACACGTAAAAGTTCAAATTGTACACAACATATTAGATAAATTTCCTTCCCCCTCCCCCTTCCTCCAACTCCCCACATTCCTGAAAAGCAATACACATCACAGGTTAAATTATGGCATCAGGTGTTTACTGTATGTTATGTTCTTCTTCCTCCTCTGAACGTATGGATAAATGCCTCTTACTTGCACACCAATGTTGATGTCGAAGAGTATACAAAACAAGTAGTGCTACATAGATAGCTGGCCAAAGCAGTAGAATACCTTGAATGGAAATTATAACATTTGGGGGGTTCTGTTGTAAAGCCATTACAACATAATAATTGTACATTGTTAGTGATTCGATGACCGCAAGGTTAGTGAAGAAAACAATGTCGATCATGTTAAAGAAAGTATTCTTGTAGGGTTGCAGTAAAACTAACATCAGTATGCTTATCATACAAGTAACCTGCTGCAAAAGATATGACCCTATTGTGGAACTGAATGCATAAATGAACAGAAACACAAGTCGCAAGACAAAATAAAATCCAGAAAACCAGCGCAGGTCACAACCTTTCACATTTCTCCTCTCTGTGCCATTCTGGTAACAGCCATAAAATATGTTTAAGAACTGTTCCATTTTGGAATTTTGCAAAGAAGTACAGATATCAACATCTAAAAGCTTTGATATTGCTCTAAAAACAGATGGAAGTATCAGAATTATTGGTGGAATCGCAACAAATGTACCCATCATCAGTACTCCCAATGCAAAATAAGGACGATGCTTTGAATCAAGATAAGAAATGTTTCCATCATAGTACCAAACTGTTTGAATGATAGTGTCATTATCATTGCGAAGGTGCACCAGATAAAGCAGCCTAAGAGACACAGAAGTGAACTTGAAATATGACAAAAGAAAAAATGCTGCAACTGCATTTATGGCTGACCCTTTAAGATTCCATATCCTTTTGAACCGCACAAAGAAGACATGGACTGGTCTACACATACACAGAGCCACGTGGCAGCCTCTATCATACAAAGAGAGAATTAAGAAAAACGTTCCTACCAAAAAGAGAGGATAAATGGCGTTAATATAGTTAAGTGCCTGCACCTGTAGTGGAGATATCTGCTCACCCAAGCAAGTGTTCGGCAATACGTGAGTCAAAAAGTTAAGGTTCCATACTTCATAAATTGTGTTGATTGCTACATTCAGTTTTGGAGGAATCGGGATGGATCCTTCAGCTGTAATATCACATGCTGTAGAAATCATTTGAGCAAAAAAAACAAAAGAATTGATTGGTCCTGAGGTAATGCTGACATTGAAGAGCAAAAGAATAAGGAAGAAGATAGTAACTGGCAAAAACTGTGTTACAATGTATAATATGACTCGAATCGGTAGACTTGGTGATGTGCAGTCAGAGCATACCAGGTTAGCAGTCAGTCCATACTGAGGTACGCAGTGCCCACACAAAATGCCAGTTCTATTGACTCTACCACACAAACTAACATCAAGGGATACGTTAGAGTCAGGAAGCACAACACTAATATTCATCAAATCAGGACCAGCACAATAGGCACAGTCACCAACGACAAATTGGGAGCCCACCCAACCCATCCACTGACCACGAAGAATTGTTGATGTAAACTCTGCACACTTGACTCTCCCTCCAAAGCTCTTCCCGCAAACACATTGTATGGCATCAGGATTATCTTGTGACTTTACCATGCCAGGTGGACATGGCAATAAAGTCACGTTCAACTCTGAGTAAATCACTTTGGGATCAGTAGTCTGCAAAACAAGGGTGGTTGTTGTGTTCAAACTGCTGTCGCCGTAAACAATAATGCTATTGTCTGAAACATACTGTGTGTAGTTACTGATGGCAACAGATGAACTATTTTGACTCTGAATGGTCATTACCAGATATGAGGTCACATTCCTTGAATTATCATCAAGCGCTTCAATTGGTAGTGTGGATCGTTTCCCAGGTATTAACAGAATGGTAGATGAGTTGGAGGTAGCATTTAAGAGTAATGGTGCGGTATTGATTTCATTTGTTGTATCTAGGTCATCATATTTCCAATTAGTCCAATTAAAAACTTCATTTAAATTATTATCTGTTGAATTTCCATAAGATCCTCCCCAGACACAGGTTAAAATTGTTTGTAGCATATATGGCATTTGGAAGAGTAGCTGTTTTGACAGTGTTGTTTTGAAAATAAAAGTTTGACTTCCATTGTGTTGAGGTGTAAGATATATTTCGATAACGAATAAAGCAGTTTCTTGATGACAATAAATCATGTTCACCTACAAATTCTCCATAGATAGCACCACCTTTGAGATCAGCTGAATTATTAACAAATGACAGATTACTGTTATATGATGTAATAATGAATGCATTGCCCATCAGTGCTATTGCACCTCCTATTCGACCAGAGTTGCCAATGAATTTTGTACACGAGTTTGCATCAAAACTCAAATACGTTGTAACAACTGCCACAGCAGAATGGCTATTGTTATAGAACACTGTTTTTCCAGCAAAATTGATTGGAATATTGTCACTGTACAGTGCACCAATACCTACATACTGATCACGATTTAATGGCTGGATGTAATAGTTGTTATAAAATGTACAATTGTTGAAGATAGGAGTAATTACAGAGCCACTGACTACAGGATGCCAAAGGGCCAAGTCAATTGCTGAACCAAGCCGACCAGTGTTAGAAAACCAGCTGCAATTATGAAACTCAAGTGCATTGGTTGCATGAATGGAGTCTTCACGTGGAGCGTAAAATGACAGGCCACCTCCATAATATGCACCATTGTATCTGAACACGGTGTGCCTGAATAGGAATGTATTGTTGTGGCAGTGTGTATCATCAAAGAATAAGTACCCAAGACGGACACCACCACCACCTGTACCATTGGCATTATATATACTTGAATATGGACAAATATTTTCGAGGAATATACAATGATCCACAATGAGTATGTTGTTAGTACTATAGTCTTGGTGTTCGGATAGAATCCCTCCTCCCCAAACTGCTGTGTTGTTAGAGAAGTTACAGTAACTCACTTTGACAGTGTTGTCACGTGAAAGACCTTTAAAGAAAACCGATAAACCTCCACCTCGTCCAAATGCCAAATGGTTGTATTTCTGGGGCAAAATGTATGCATCATTCTCATTAGGGGAGTATGCTGCATTGCCTTGAAACCTAGTAGCATATATGTAATATGTTGAAGATTCTGCAAACTCAAATGGTATTGCATTAGTGCTGTTGAGACAACTATTATTTCCTGGATTACAATAAGGAAACTCGATGTACAATCCACCTCCACTAGCTACTGCATTGTTGTAGAGAAAGGCACACAACTGAATTGTAATCAATCCTACAGTTGCATACATAACTACCCCAGTGCCAGTGCTATTTGCGATGGTTACCTTCGTGAGGGTTATGTTCTTGCAAAACAGAAAATACATAGTGACATTGATGTCGAGAAACGAGAAGTTAGAAGCTCCAAAATTTTTGCTTGTGCTGTTGCGCAATGCACCACATCCACTGATTGTGATGTTGGTAATATTAATTCGAGCGCAATTGAAAAATGCTATTCCACCAACTTCATCTAAACAATTAATAAACACATGGCTGTTCATGCCAACTATTGTAAGGTCATTGATCCCATAGAAATCTGTTGCAGACAAATTCTGTGAAAGGCTATAAGTTCCTTCATATATCTGAATTGTGGTAGAGTCTTCTCCGTGTGCTCCCAGCAATGTAAACATAAGTGACTTGCAAGGTTGTAGACAACCTTCACTCCAACAAGACATGTTGTCCACACCACTCAAACCATCAAGGCAAATGGTTTTCTTTCCAACACCACTCGTGTTGGCATATATAAAGTGTAACAATACAATAAGTATATTTATCGTCTTCATCAGAAGCCCTAATTGTGACAAAGGCATCTATTGTAAAATAATCTTGAATTACAGTTATCAATAATATGTAAAGAACTTTATACAACAGTGTTTTATTATATTGGCAAACACAATTCACTGCGTTGTACAGCACTAGTGAATGGAGTGGAAAGGGGAAGTCACTAGGGCAATACCTGTGCACATGCTAAATACACAGTACATGCACTGGTGGAAAACAGTATATAACTAGTAGTTATCATGCTACAACAAACGGCTGTTTCAAACTGGACATCAGGTTTTTAATTAGAACGTATCTACATTTATGTGTCCAATGAATGATTAAAATGTGGTTAATTAGTGTTGTAAAACCTATTAATTTTGTTCATGCTTATCAAGAAATACCATTATTGTTTGAAGCTTTTCTACATTCATTTCAGTACAAGTGCACACTGTCGAGGCACACTATTTTTCTGACTACTAATGCAGAGCAGGTCACAGTTTCTGCGGTCCTATTTGAAGCACTCGAACAGCAAACGATTTTTCTCGAGACAATGCCTGACGGTTGGGCATGAAACGTATCTTTCCATAAAGAGGAATCATTGCACATCATATATATGTCTAGTTTATGCCTAGACATATTTTCTGGTGTGAGAACAAAATCGAAGTCACGTGCTTTGCATACATGTACCATATGTGATTGAAAGATCCACAATGCCAAGTACACAGATTCAGTAGGGTCTTTTGACACACAGATTGATTTTAAAAAACCTCTATAGGCAATTTAAAAACAACATATTTCGCAGTGGAGCTCAGAACATGTTTTGAAATTGACATCAGCAGCAACATTGCTGACTTTCCCACCAGTTTCCCAAATCATGTATATATTGAAGCTACTTCCAAGCTCCATACCAGTATATGACACAGCCGTATAAATGGTCTCTACACTACCCCCGGTACATTGCACGAGGTAATCATATTCACGTGACCCCAAAAGTTTAACCATATGCACAACACATACACACACACACACACACACACACACACACACACACACACACACACACACACACACACACACACACACACACACATGCAATACATGCCCACTTCAATAAACTGTACAGAACATACATGGCTATATAGGACATAAACAGAGGTGCATTATATGCATGAACATTATCTCAGTGGGTGTTCAACTCTGCATGGGCCAGACATGAGATTAGAACCAGAAACAAAGACTAGAAAACGTGCTAAGAATACTCATTGCATGGATTTGATTTTAAACAAAAAAAAACATCTGATGACTATCATATATGTAACACGTTCCGCCATGTTAAAAAAAACAGCCATATTCAGAACCTTGGTACGTCTCACAGAAAATACGTCTAGTAACGTAGGTAGCAATATTCAATAGAGACAACACTCTCGTATACACATATACAAATTTATAGAGCACTGCCATGAAAAAAACCTTTGTGAAGGCAACGACTCTAAATAGAGCGCTATGATTCACGGGTCCATATCATGGCGTTCGTTAACGTAGAAAACATAAAGTTGGTATGGTTTTATCTCTCGAAGGATGCTTAACCCAGATATTAATCTTTATGGCGCTATACTTGAACGGATTGCAAAAGATAACCCAAATTCTAATGCAAAGGGCCGTGTTACTCGTCCCGTATCCTATAGTGGGGACGAGACCTAATGTCATGCAATGAAACACCCATTTAACTTGATGTACATGGATGTTGTGATCCTATGATTGCAGCGTCATCATCGACCATCATCGACACCCGTGTAACCATGTTTCTGCAATCGCTGACATCTAAGTTCATCGATAAGTATCACTGCTATCTCAAAACGCACCGATTACAACAAGGGGGGGGGGGGGGGGGGGGGGGGGGGGGAGAAAGTGGTTCAAGCGTGTCATATGCTAGACCATGCACACTGTCTTTTTTAAGCTAACCTTTTTTTTCCCGATCCGATTCACTGATTACTGAAACCTAGTCTCGTATCCAGACCCAAAACGTCAGGTTGCGGTTGCGGTGACGTAAACAACCTGAAGCCCCCCCCCCCCTCCCCCTCGCCCTATGTTGACTTTAAATAGTGGCTTATGTGTATTATGGCTTCCTTGGGTATATACTGGATGAGTGGATAGGCTACATACGTATATGCATCATACTGTAAGAGCACATTATATTTTAATTAATTGATGACGTTGTATGTTAATTTTTAGCTTCATGAATGAACGGTCCTTTCTTACGTGCGCAAAATCAAGGCTACCCACATTGGGCCCCACATTGCGTATACACTGCAATGATATGTGAATGAATGATGATCCAGATCCCCGCATGCACCAGTCCATGCATGCACCCTTTAAGCCTGTGTCTGATTACTTTTCGGGAAGCAATCAAAAGTGAGTGCAATTATAAGTGCATGCATGCAAAGCTTGTTTGTCTAGACGTTTCAGTACTGGAGATACATGCAATCCTATAGTTGGCTGCACTAATGCAGAACAGGCATGAACAATAGTATAGGTTTAGGTGCATGCATTTTATAAACTTTCCATTAAGCCTGAAGAAACCTATATAAAACAACTGACTGGGACAGTATAGTTATGAAACTAAAACATGTACACCTGTTACATATATAGGACACTAATTCCTTAATGCATCATTATATGTTTCAGTGTTGCCTAAGTTATCAATACATCAGTGTTTGATTCAAGTTTATTCTTTTTGCGCCACAAAATATGTTCCAGAATCCTTATATACATGTATAGCCAATTCTTTATTTATTTTAAACGTAGGGAAACACAATCCTTGCAATCCTTCGATGGGGAGCTTGCGGCACTTTAGCTGTGCGAGAGGAGACACCATGCACAGTTCGTTGTTCGGGTCTGCCTTCTCCCTCCTCCCCCCCCCCCCCCCCCCCCCCACCCCGATCCAAAGACAGCCCTGTTCCGTACGACACTATATATCTGCCACATCTCCATCTGAGGAACAAACTGTTGCATCTCCCAATTATATGAACACAATTGTTGGGAATAAGCTTAGGGAAAACAATAAGCCAATTAGAACCAATCAATTCGTGGGAACCTCCATGCAGTGTAAGAACTATCTATTGCCGTATCTACATGTTGGGACTACGCGCAAATATAAACTTTCAGTATCACGGTAATTCGTTTACATGTATCTTATCCATACGCGTAGCCACAACGATGTTGTCAAACATGCCACGAGTTCAGTTGTTAAAGCTTACCAATCATAAACCTATAGGTAACCGTTTAATAGGGACCCCTGTTAGGCCCCAGGTCAAGTCCCGCTGTTGGACCGTATAAGATAACAGCATTGTTCGATGAATCCAGGATGGTTATAATGCTTTCCGCACTGGATACTCAATTCCAGGGTGGAAAACCTTGAATTCACTGTGTTTTTGTTTGAAGCCACCCTGGATTTTGTTCGCCAAACCCAAACCTACAAGATTAAGAGCAGCATTATCATTGACAACGACCAGAGAGGAAAGGGCCACCGCACTGCATGGGAAGGGGGTCGGTGATTACAGGCGCTCGGAGGCCCATGCATACATGCACACAGGGAAATTTCAAGCTGCACGGCTGTTTCGGTCGTGACAGTAGGTTTTAAAATTAGATCATATGATTGGAATTATGGTATTTCCAATTCATGGTGGACTCAAAGCTCATTAACAAACACCTAACATCGGAGACAGTTTATTCACTACTTTTTGTCGGAATACAGGGTTTATAGTTGAAATAGGTTAAGCACACTTCGCACAACATCTATGACGCATATTAACACAACGATTCTAACTTCGAACCAGCGCTCGCGCATAATGGCAGTCTCATGGCGGGAAATTGTATCGTCTTTGCGTTCGTATCGCGCTTATAAAAGTGGCATTTGTTCCAGACTAACAAGCGCGTATAAGCCTGGGAAGCGATAATATGAACTCTACAATTTACTACACGCAGTGAACAAAACCGATAGTTTAACGATGAATATTTACGCACTGCTCACTGTACCTGTATACTGGAAGACGTTTTGTAGATTTTGCGGGTGCAAGCTTTTCGTAGATCACAAACAAGAAATAATCATAATCTATGCACACATGCACCAATGTACCCTACACGGAGGAGATTTTGCAAGCCTTTCATATCGCCACAAAGAAGGATAGCCCTGAGATCCACCTCCCAGGATTTATGCTGCTCAAAAGTAGACACCTTACAAGTAGCCATATGACTGTTTCATGGACTTTGTCATGGCTTGCTTATCAGCTTATATTTTTTATATAGGGGCTGTAATGGTCATATCCATTTTATACACCGTGGACTGGAAAGAAGACAGGAAGGTCTGCTATGGAGAGTACTCCAGTGAAATTGTAAAATCAGTAATGCTTCAAAGGATAATGCTAGCTATACCAGATGCACAGCTGCTATGTGCCATTGAGGAGCTGCAATGTCCTATTCGCTTTGGTGTATTGCAGCAACCAATACAGTTCCCATGCAACTGATAGGTTCATGCATGTATGCCACCTGTCTGATAGAGTAAGTCAATTGGCTGGTACCATCATATTGTTACATGTCTTCATGTTCGGAATGTGCACTCATTAAAGAATGGTGCAACTGTTGTGGCATGATCTATTGGTGCCTATCTGCATCATGTAAAAGAAGCATCAATGCAGCCATTGAGCATGATAGACATTGTTGCAGTCAAGTGAGGAAGCAAGAGATGCACTAGCCAGTAAGGTGGTGCACTGGATGCTTGATACAACTGAAGAGAACTTAAGAGAATATTAATTTTATTCAAGAGACCTACACTCTGAGATTGTATCTTACTGGTGACCTTGAGTTTCTTAGTGGACTCTCTGATGCAAGTGGTATATGAATACATAACCCACTTGAGAACAGTACCTGGTTTGCTCTTTTCAAATCGCCTCCAGCTTCCATGAAACTTCTGTGATCAAATACAATGGAATCCAAGGAATGGGAGACACAAGAACCCCTACTATATCAATAACTGGCCCAGTGTTATCAGGAAAAACAGGCATGGTTGTTTCCCTACAGATTTTGGAAAATGAGAAGTATTCACTGGGGCATATTTAGGATCAAGACCTTAGCAAAGATGAAAACCACATTGCAAGATCACTATCTTAGCATATGACCTCGTATGAGACACCTGCATTGCCATCCCTAAGAAAAGAAATAAATATGTGACATTTGTCTACAAAAATTTACTCAACTCAATCTCAATTTGCGTGCATATTTAGAGCATTAAAAGAGTATCAGCAGACTCGTGTAGTAACGTAGAAACAAATTAAAAAGCAACATCGTACCCTTCTCATCGTTTTGAAGCTATTTATCAAAATACTAGTATAAGCGGATTAGCGGAAACTGAAATAGTTCAAACCGCATCCCAAGAGATATATCACGCATTCTAGACCGTATAACACTTGTTCTCAGTGATGAAACTGGAAAGCTTGGTACCTTTCTATGCAGCTCACACCTTAACTTGCATGTAATACCTTCATAGTGATATTGTGAGGAATTATCGATGGCTTCGGGACAGAGCCCTTTATATCTAGAACGTATGCGCCAGGTGGAATTAATGAACTAACGTTGCTAGGTACTTAAAATTCATAGTGGGGCGCTTTGCCTAGTGCCGATTTTGGATCAAACAGCCGTGGAAACATTCGTGACGTCATTATTAAAAATGCAAACGATAATTGTGGATGGCACTAATTAGATAATGTGGCTAAAACTGTTGTTGGCCTAGAAGACGCCACCAGATTACGACGAAGACTTTATCACTGCTGTTGTGGGGAATAAACGCTCTTGTCGTGCTTATAACTTTGCCCGAAGACGTGCTGTACATGGCGCCACCAACGCTACCTTCGGACCGGCATTTGGGCTTCACTTCCGTCAAGTCCCTAGGTCCCCTCCTGACCCTGATTTTGTGGAGATTCTGGCGCCTCTGTGGAGCTGCCATTCTAATCCTCATCCTCCTGTACTGGTTGTACGGAGGCTTTCTCATCTTTATCCTTCTCTGCATAACGGTACTGGGCGGGGCCTACCACTACCAGGACTCGCTCCTCTACTTTCCAGAGCAGCCAGAGAGCGCGCGCATATTTGTCCAGGCGCCCAGCTCCGTCGGCCTCCCCTCCGAGAACGTCATCCTGACGGCCAAAGACGGCGTACAAATAGCGGCCTATTTTATAAAACAGCCCCCTTCGCAGCTGGGGAGGGTCCCGACGTTTCTCTTCCTTCACGGCAACGCTGGGAACATAGGACACAGGCTGCACAATGCGCAGGCCTTGTACAGGCACTGCGGATTCAACATCCTGCTGGTGGAGTATCGCGGATACGGGAAGAGTCACGGGTCTCCGAGCGAAGCTGGTCAGTGTTTCTTTGTTTGTTTGCTCATTTGATTTTGTGTTTATTTGTTTGTTTGTTTTGTGTGTGTGTGCGTGTGTGTTTGTGTGTGTGTATATGTGTGTGTGTGTGTGTGTGTATATGTGTGTGTGTTTGTGTGTGTTTGTGTGTGTGTGTGTATATGTGTGTGTGTGTGTGTTTGTGTGTGTGTGTGTGTGGTGTGTATGTGTGAACACATCAAATTAAGGAACAACTATCTCCATCTTACATACACATCACCATCCCTCCTGCCACATCTTATTTTCCCTCCTCCCTCCTTCCTTCTTGCCATCCCTTCCCCCCCCATCGTCCTGCCTACCCTTCTCCTCATCCTTCCCTCTCCCTCATCAACCCCTTTTCTCCTTCCTGCCCTCCCTCCCTCCTCGTCCCTCCTCATCATCTTCTTCCCCCCCCCCCCCCCCCCCCCCCCCCCCCCTCCCCTACAGGCTTGTACTTGGATGCCCAGGCAGCCTTCGAATTCCTGATGGACCGCAGGGATATTGATAAGAACAAGATCATTGTCTTTGGACGTTCCTTGGGAGGGGCAGTGGCCACCTACCTAGCCGCCTCCCCAGCCTATGTTGACAAGTGAGCATCTTGTGAGGGTGTGTGTGTGTGTGTGTGTGTGTGTGTGTGTGTGTGTGTGTGTGTGTGTGTGTGTGTGTGTGTGTGTAAGAGTGGAAGTGTGGAAGAGTGGGGGTTTCATTGGAAGTGGATGGTCTGGGGACATGCTCCACTGCAACCAATCGATTGAAATGTGGATGTCTGCCTTATAGTGGCACATAACAAACCGCACACTGCACAGGGGGGAGGATGGGGTCAGCATTTATAGGGGGTGGACCGACGCCTTCTGTAGGGAATAAGGTTTGGACAGTTGGGTATGATCCCCTTAGGGTACAAAAATATCCGGTGGGCATCCATATTACGATGTAGTTAATAAGCTGTGCACTTAGATTCCTATACACTTCATCACTCAACCTAATGATCATCAGTACATGCTGATCAAAAACATGCGACTATGAATTCAGTGTATAATATGATTGTATGTAAAAGAAGTGCTTATTATGTTACGGGGATACCTTGGGGAATGCAGTAGTTAAAAATAGCCATTTCACTCATAAACTAGTTAGTTATCCAGCGTGCACTATATACGTCAAGTCATCAGAGCAAATTGGAAGTATTGCACAGGGTACTCCTTCTATTCCTTATTCTAATCAATCTGCCTGTAACCATCAAATATAGATGCTCTGTCATGTCATTGGAGTGCTAGGAATACATTTGAAACTGTGTGTGTGTGTGTGTGTGTGTGTGTGTGTGTGTGTGTGTGTGTGTGTGTGTGTGTGTGTGTGTGTGTGTGTGTGTGTGTGTGTGTGTGTGTGTACAGTACATGTGTGTGTACATGTGTGTGTGTGTACAGTACATGTGTGTGTACATGTGTGTGTGTGTGTGTGTGTGTGTGTGTGTGTGTGTGTGTGTGTGTGTATGTGTTTATTTGTTTTGTGTTTGTGGAGTTATTGCTAAGCTTGTTTAAAAAAAATTACATTTGAGTGTTTCTGTGTTGAATAAGCAGCCTGTTTTATTCAATAAATTTGTTTGGCACAGTGACACAAATCGCTACATCAGACAGTAGCATTCAAAGTGTCAATATTGAAAATCGTTATAAACGACAGTAGTACTGCAGTTGTAAATATTCATGTCAGAGTGAGTGTACATTTGCACAACTGCACTGGTAGAGAGGAACTCTGATTACGTTCTAGTTGACTTTGTAATTATTATGTTCAGTGTTGTCATGGCGTTTTTGTGCAGTATCTTGTCAGCGCTTTGTTGAAGGGAGTAATGTTTTGCTGTTTTGTTATACTGGGCACTGACCAATGTTATACTGGGCACTGACCAATGTTATACTGGGCACTGACCAATGTTATACTGGGCACTGACCAATGTTATACTGGGCACTAACCAATGTTATACTGGGCACTGACCAATGTTATACTGGGCACTGACCAATGTTATACTGGGCACTGACCAATGTTATACTGGGCACTGACCAATGTTATACTGGGCACTGACCAATGTTATACTGGGCACTGACCAATGTTATACTGGGCACTGACCAATGTTATACTGGGCACTGACCAATGTTTGCATTACAGTTTGTACCACTTGTTGCTATCATTAATACCAACTAATCAAGTCAGGTAGATATTCAATCAGTGCAATTACTGTTATAATTCTGTTGTATTTAATAGCATTTGGGACAGTTTCCGCGAAAATTGCCCCACAGTTAAAATGTTATAAAAATGCATCGCGTTTGAATCGCTATAACTTCCCAACGGATAACGCTATTGACTTCCTATTTTCAACACTTCATACTACACCTTTTCAATATGAAGTGTTGAAACTAGGAAGTCGATAGCGTTATCCGTTGGGAAGTTATAGCGATTCAAACGCGATGCATTTTTATAACATTTTAACCGTGGGGCAATTTTCGCAGAAACTGTCCCATTTGGTACTGTTATCAAAATTCTGGCTTAGGCTTGTGTAAAGTTGATGTTGATTTGATTTAATAACCATTACGTGTTGTGCTCATCCTCGTGTATGGTTCAAATGGTGTGATGATTGGCGTGATGTATTCTGCTCTGTGTGTTTTGGAGGGCAGCAGTTTAGTTTAATACCTTGTTAAGTACTGCACATGTGTTGAGCATTCCAAAGTGGAGACTGGGGAGGAGGAAGCTGTTATATTAAGGCACAGAGCAGGGACAGCAAATGGAAATCAGCAGGGGGGGCTCAAAACACATTGACTGTTTCGTCACCATGGGAGGTTGAGTGTACTTTTCAATTATGGCTTTGTATGGCATGGAAATAGTACTGACAAGTGTCCACAATGGTTTTAATCTGATAGAATCATGATCCAGTAGAGCCCATCATGATCCCCTAGAGGGCCATCCTCTCTCTCCCGATCCCCTAGAAGGCCGTCCTCCCTCATGTTCAAAAATCTTCTCTGATCTTAATGGTTATAGTATATCTTTAACTCTCCCTCTCCCTCTCCCTCTCCCTCTCCCTCTCCCTCTCCCTCTCCCTCTCCTCTCCCTCTCCCTCTCCCTCTCCCTCTCCCTCTCCCTCTCCCTCTCCCTCTCCCTCTCCCCTTCTCTCTCTCCCTCTCCCTCTCCCTCTCCCTCTCCCTCTCCCTCTCCCTCTCCCTCTCCCTCTCCCTCTCCCTCTCACTTACTCACTCTCTCCCTCCCTCTCTCCCTCCCTCTCTCCCTCCCTCCCTCTCTCCCTCCCTCCCTCTCTCCCTCCCTCCCTCTCTCCCTCCCTCCCTCTCCTCTCCCTCCCTCCCTCTCTCCCTCCCTCCCTCTCTCTCCCTCCCTCCCTCTCTCTCCCTCTCTCTCCCTCCCTCGCCCTCCCTCTTTCTCTTTTTCTCTCCCCCTCTTCTCTCCCTCCCCTCACCTCTCCACTCCAGGATCATGGCCCTGATTGTTGAGAACACCTTCACCAGCATCCCCCACATGGCCCAACTCATGTTCACTGGAGCCAGAACCCTTCCTTACTTCTGCTTTAAGAATAAGGTGTGGGCAGGAGGTCCTGTAGTGCATGTATTTGTGTATGTATAGGTGTGGAGTTGTGTGGTATGTGCATGCATACATGTACTTGCATGTATGTTGGGTGTAATTTTGTTCTTGTACACATTATGCTTAAATCTGTGTGTGTGTGCGTAGCCATCTTGTTGTATCGTATACTAAGTATGTGGAGTTGCACGTGCACATGTACATACCCGCATGTATTTGCGTGCCAACGTGTGTGCATAATCATCTCCGTGTGCTGCATGTATTGTGGGAGCTGTGTATGTGTGTGTGTGTGTGTGTTACATGCATGTGGTCTGTGCTCATAAGTATACAGTGTAGCTGCATGTATACTGCTGATGTACACCCAATCCACCTGCAGTCTATCTTTGCACCTATACACGTCCTATACATCCTATACACAATCATGCGCACATCCTCCTTACCTCCGCAGTACTTGACCTTTCAAGAGATCCGTAAGGTGCGTGCACCCACTCTGTTCCTGTCAGGACTGGCCGACCAGCTCATCCCTCCTCGCATGATGATGGAGCTCTACCAGGTGAGAGACAGGTCGAGCCTTAGGCGCGCCCCTCCAGATGGGAGGTGCCTTCACTGGAGCGTTACATCACAGCATGATGTGTGGGCGTGCCATTTTGTTTCTTTGGAGGACTGGCCAATTTGTTTTTTGGGGGGGTTGGGGTTGTTGTCTTTGTTGAAGTTAGTACATGTATTCATTTTAAGGGGGAGACCTCAAGGGGAAGAAAGCATTGTAGAGCTCTACACGTGTACATAGATAGTCAGGTGATATGTGGGTGGTATTGATGTGGTGATACTGGGTGGACAAAATGGAGCACATGAATGAGTGGAGACACGAACACCCAAGTACAGGGATTAATAAATCAAGATAGGTTAACTAACTAGTGTTTTGGTAGCAGTGAACTAAAAGTCATGAAAGTAATGTTGTACGGTTTTGCAGCACAGGTTAGAAGTTAGGATCACAAAGGCAGCTCTTAGCAGATCTTCCTCATGGAACACATCTCTTTAGCCACAAACATGTGTACCAGACTGCTTGTCGTGGCTGGACATGTAGTTTATTGACCTATAATTGGTCAACTAATTTGTATGTGTAGTAAGAGAAACAAACAGCTGAATCCTGGCTGGCAAGATGGCCACTGGAAATGAGCAGCCATACATGGCATGGTGCCGAGGAAATGGTCGAATGCAGCTAGGCCTTAGCAATATACATGCATGTCTGTATAACACACCATGGGAGGGCCTGTGCCGAGTCAGGAGTGGGTGTGAACTGCAAGTACCCTCCACCAGTTTGAAAACTTCCTGTAGTACATGGTTTGCATGTGTGTGGATGGTTGTGAGCCTGGCTGATGACAGGTGTGTATGAAGTAGTGTGTTCTCGACACCACCAACCTTCCTTTCAGGTTTATTCCTGAGCAGTGCCCACGCGCAGGCACTTCATTCGACACTCAAATTAAGTGGTGGCCTGACGACACATTGCACAGCATTTAGCACCTCGGTCTTTGAGCATAACTGTGGAGTGGGTTTAGACTTTCCCTTCGGTTTAATTCGTACTACTGTCTTCTGTAAATTTCAAATGTGGGCCTTTGTTCTTGTACACTAAAGGATTAAAAGGATGAGGTCCTATCAATGCATGTGAGGTTTCGAATAACGTTTCATCATAATTGCACATTTTGGGGAGAAATGATAAACAGCATAGCTTTGCAGTATTGTGGTTTAATACTTGAAAGAAAGCGTGTGTGTTTGTGATTCATAATGACACACAGAGAGAGAGAGAGAGAGGAGAGAGAGAGAGAGAGAGAGAGAGAGAGAGAGAGAGAGAGAGAGAGAGAGAGAGAGAGAGAGAGAGAGAGAGAGAGAGAGAGAGAGGAGAGAGAGAGAGAGAGAGAGAGAGAGAGAGAGAGAGAGAGAGAGAGAGAGAGAGAGAGAGAGAGAATCCTTTGTGTGTACTGCACATGTACAAGAACATTGCCTTTGTCCTGTGCATGGGGATGAAGCACACAGGAGTCGTACACCTTTCCGACCCTGTGCCTTGAAATGCAGCGGTCTTGCACTGTATCATGTATAAGCCTCATGTACCCAATCAATCCTTGCTCAACCTGGCCCGGCACCATTGGTGATCTGTTAGCTATATTGATGATCAAATGAGCTTCAGTGTGAACATATCCAATGATGCTTTGAGCCCAAACACTATCCACCATGAATCCATCTTTGTCTTCACAATGATTACCCATTCTCATGTCAAATTCTTTAGTTGAGTTTCAGCTGCTTTGGCTTTGGTGTCTCTGGTAGAACTGCACAGATATTGAAATATGGTAATTGGGGGGATATGCAATCTGATTGGACAGCTGGTGATTAGAAACCTTTTGATGTTCTCTATTCAGTGCATACATGTACTAACAATCTGAATTTGCATAGACAGACTTACACATGATATACAACTGTCAGGGTCTTAGTTGCAGGTAGCTCATGGCCAGCACAGTTTCACACATCCGTGCTATCTACAGCAAGTGGTGAACTGTGCTGTAGCACTATTCTCTTGTATTGTAGTATGTGTTCACATGGCTTTGGGATGCTTCCTGTATGTGTGGTATGTGCTGTGATTGTGTGTGTGTGTATGATCTGTGATGATGTGCTGGTGCCATTATGCTCCTCCTCCCCAGGCCTGCAGCTCCTCGCTGAAGCACATAGAGACATTCCAAGGTGGGACTCACAACGGGACATGGATGTGCTATGGTTACTACGAGCGTATCAGCAGCTTCATTCACTATGTAAGCCATGTCAGCACCTTGAGATCACAGCACCTTAGCAACACAGCACCTTAGCAACATAGCACCTTAGCTCCTTAACACTATACATATATGTAGCACCAGCAACTTAACCCCGACCTTGGCTTCTTCACACAGTACAGTACACTTTTCTTCTTTAATGTATACACTATGCTGTTCCTATCAGCTGGCAGAATTTGCTAAAGTTACATGTACACTGATGCAGCTATAGTTATTAATACATCAGCTACTGTGTGATGCTCTAGGAAGCCCATCTCATACCACTGATCTAATCCTCAAAATTTCTCTTTGTAGATTTGACTAAGATTTGATTAATGGTATGGTTTCAGTGTTTGTGCTACTTGCATTTCCTGTGGTGGGCCATTGCAAAAATGAATATACTCCTCCCCTTTCCTTCCCCCCCCCCCCCTCTCTCTCTCTCTCTCTCTATCTCTCTCCCTCCCTCCCTCTCCCTCCCTCCCTCTCCCTCCCTCCCTCTCCCTCCCTCCCTCCCCCTCCCTCCCTCTCTCCCTCCCTCCCTCCCTCCCTCCCTCCCTCCCTCCCTCCCTCCCTCCCTCCCTCTCTTCCTCTCTCCCTCACGCCCAGGTTCTTCAGCCTGGTCAGCAGCCTGGTCTGCCTCTGTCCCAGCCTATCCCTGCGAGTGCCTCGGACGAATTGGGAGCCACAGGATCTGCTGTGCTTCCTACTGTCTTAAGGAGTGACAAAGAAACTAATGGCATTGGGCAGCTTCCATTACGCACTGTGGGAACCAGATAGCTGTGTTCCCTGTTTTAATGGTTTGTGTGTTTGTCTGTGCAACCTTTTTCCTGTGTCAATATTACCTGCACTCTGGCAACCGAATTGAATTAAAATGCATTCTCATTGAGAAATTACATGTAGGTTACAATACGAAAGTTGGTGGTTTAAACAAAATGGTCGTGAGCCTCACGGATGTAGCTTACAACTTATCGGCACGACGCAAATACGTACATGCAGAAACTAGAGGCATATATGCATTACGATTTGTTAGTCCTTCCCAAGACACATTCTAAGTCTTGCATTTTGGCAAGAACGTCCGTCGAGGCATGAGCAGTGATTATTACAATTATTAAAATCGGTGCAGAGTCATAGTTCTAAATGTCATCATACTAGAGTTCTTGTAGATATTATCTCTGGTCATACATACATACATATGTACACTGTAGTAAATTCACACACAGAAAATAAACAACAAACATATCATAGTACAAAAACAGGCACATCTACACTGCAGAGTGCGATAAACATTAAATATAACATGCATCCATAATACCAGAGATCATATATAGATGATTTCTGATAATACACGACACGCAATAGAGCCCTTCTGTAAAACCCTAAAATCACTTAAGAACGTAGTCTGGCTTGTACCTCGGCAGCGGCCTGAACATGGAAAATACCACTTGCAGCATGATCTTGATGACAAACAATCCGCAAACACCCACCAGCAGGGCGAGCGACAGGTCGTAGTTGCGACCCTTCAAACCACGGTGGCCCTGCATGGTGTGAATTCCGCTCACTGTCCAGATCACGATCGGATACACTACGAATACCCCCCTCAAGAAGCGATCAAGAACGGTAGACTCCATGAGAAAGTACACCGATGTACAGAAACCGATCATAGCCAGGATGACCGTCCCGGAACTGCTGGCGGCATCGACGTGTCCATAATGAATTATAACGTCATCCATGTCGAGCATCGCTTCTATCGATATCCAAGCGGCATATGCGAACATTCCGTTCAGAACGATGATCCATCCCGCCCACCGGCTCCTGGAGGTGATGTCGGGTGAGAGCGTGTACAGATGGTACGCCTCCGCTGCGACGAGGCTGTACAGCGTCAGAACCAAGAGGACGGAGATCCCGAGAGGGAGGGCGGGTTGGTTAACGTGACCCCACGCCGTGGCGTAGACCAGAAAAACGTCAAGTGCCGACGCTACGACGGAGATAACCAGGACCTTCCACGGTACGCTCGTGTTCGATACCTTGCAGGCAAGCTGCAGTACGCAGTAAGCGATCCACAACAGCTGCCAAGGGTAGATCACTCCCAAGGCTCCGTATCGTATCCAGTTATCGGCAGGTACTTGCGACGCGTTGTCGGGTTGCCACACCGCCTCGGACCCCAGTCCCAGGGCTTTCCGTACGTCGTCGTGAGCGAAACTGTAGCCGTTGACAACGATGTTCAGACAGGTGCCCAGCAGAGCAATGACGGCTAGCACCATGTGCCGGACTCTGCCCGTTGGTCGCTGACGAAGCGAGTCGTACTCCATTTGAGACGCGTATTGATACAGGGTATCAGAGCGACGCATCGCATCATATGAATTTTCCCATGCGGGTCGATGTCACGTGATATTTTTACTCCTAATTTCGCACATACACATATGGCACACAAACAATTTTGGAAACAGACGAGGAATATTAAATAGGAACATCACATTAGATCACGAATAGTAGTTCCACAACATCAGTGACACTAACAGGACAATGATGGTGACTGTGAGACCGATTGGTGTCCTGCAAGAAAACATCAGATGCTACCAAATGCACATTCACACCAAGTAACTTGTGTTGCATCAAAACCATCACTATACTGTAACAATTTCTCACCCACTCACAAACGTTCCCATACACAGGTACCTTATGGCTCGGGTGATGCTCTGGCTTGTCGCTAGTAGCAGGGAAAGTGTGATGAGGAAGATGGTGAGCAGTCTTGCCATGAGTGTCTTGAGAACACTGCCAGATGGAACATGTCCACTGTCCTCCATCCTCTGAATGTACACATCTAGACGATCCACCTTTTTAAAGAGAGAGAGGGAAGGAGGGGGAGGGGAGGGAGGAAGGTATATATAGGGAATGGAGAGAGGGAGGGAGGGAGAGAGGGATGGGAGGAGAGAGGGGAGGGAGGGAGAGAGGGGAGGGAGGGAGAGAGGGGAGGGAGGGAGAGAGGGGAGGGAGGGAGAGGGGAGGTAGGGAGAGAGGGGAGGGAGGAGGGAGAGGGAGGAGGAGAAAGAGAGGGAGGAGGAGAGAGGTGAGGAGGGGGAGGGAGAGAGGGAGAGGGGAGGGGGAGGAGGGAAGAGGGAGTGAGGGGAGGAGTGGGAGAGGGATGAGAGGTGAGGAGGGGGGGAAGTGGGAAGAGATGAGGAGGGGAGTTAGGGAGAGGGAGGAGGGGAGAGGGAGGAGGAGATGAGAGAGGGGAGAATGGAGAGAGGGAGGAGGGATGAGAGGGGAGGAGGGGAGAGAGGGAGGAGGGGAATGAGAGGGGAGGAGGGAGAGAGGGGGAGGAAGGAGAGAGGGGAGAGGGAGAGAGGGGAGGAGGAGAGAGGGGAGGAGGAGAGGAGGGAGGAGGAGGAGAGGGGAGGAGGAGGCGAGAGGGGAGGAGGGAGATGAGGGGGAGGAGGGGGAGGAGGAGCGATGGGAGGAGGGGAGAGAGAGAGGGAAAATAAAGACACAAAATGACGAGAGGGAAAGGAGAGAGAACAAGAATAAGCATTTTTATGAAGCTGTTGTTGATGGCAATGGCTTAGTCTTGACAACCAAGTTACCTTAGACATGCACTCTGCCACAGCATCCTCCAGGTCCTGGCTCTTGGTCGCGGTGAGGCTGTCCATCTGATTGAGCTGTGCTTGCAGTTCACTCACTTCATGTTGACTACAACTCAGTCATGTCATTAACCTGACTTTCCAGGCGCTGTTTATTCATTGGCAATAAAAAAAGTGGGTGGATACAATCCCAGAACATAGCACTGTACACAGCTTCCTCCCCCCTCTCACCACCTTCCATTTGCGTACCTCTGCTCTATCCTTCTCACTCTCAAACTTTTCATGCAACAGACTCAAACGCTCTGTCAGCTCCTGTAGTTGTTTCTGTAGCAACAAAACATGGAACATCACACACATACATATACACAAAGGGGAAACATACTGCCACACATACAGACGCAAGTGCACACCTTCTGGTCCTCCATCTGATCTTCCATTGCCTTCTGCTTGGCCTCCAGAAGGGTCATGTGCTGGTCCACTTCAGGATCGTGTTCGACAAGGTCGTTGTCTGGATACTGATCTTCTTCTTTGAGTGTCCTACATAGTGTGTGCGTGTGTTGTGTATGGTGCATGTGACATGTGGAGTGGTGTGCCACAAAATGTGATGCATTTTGTGTGTCGCATTGTACCAACACATACAAGTGTATTTGTCAGCCACAAAGGATTTGAGAAAGACAGATGAAAAGGAAACTACATGAGGTAGGAGAATCGAAAAACACAGTGGCAAAAACATACTGTTGTGAGGTGGCATCCACTTCAGCCGTTTCATCGGAGTCTTGGGGACTTTACAAGTAGGAAGAGGGAGTAAGGAGGGAGGGTGGAAGGGGAGGGACAGAGGTAAGCCAATGAGCCACATGTCAGAAACTATTGCTCACTTCAAATACTCGTCGTCTTCCAAGTCATCTGGTGGTGGGACTGCATGTGGAAAGGATACTTCGTTCGTAACGACTCTATATTCATACAAATTTACGTGTGTGTGTGTGTGTGTATAATAGTTTAACAGCCCCCCCCCCCCCCCCCCCCCCCCCCCCCCCCGGTCTAAATTGTATGTGCATCACGGTGCCACTATACCTGTATCTGTCGGGTTTGCGCTCTCTCCTTTGTATCGCCGCCTCCTCAACTTGTTTCCGGCGCTCGAGCTAGACAAATGAACGGACTTATTTTAAAAGTGGTTGAAATTAACGACAACACGACGGCTCCCCGTCACACGCCCTCACTCCTAAGCAGTTTGGTACGCCACAGTTGGCAAGGCGAGGCGCGCTTAAAAGCTACGTAAACAGTGCAAAAAGTGGCGGGAAGACCCCTCACCGAACAGCCGCTGCGAGCCGTTGTACCGCCATTTATGCAGTTTTAAGTATAAATTACCTCATACCGTATGAATGCAATTGTATGAGCCCAACTTACAGTTTTCCTCGTATTTCCCTGTAAAAACAATGCAGAGACGATAAAAAAGGAAACAAGCTCTCAAATTGCTTTCCAACCTGATTGATGCCATTCCCTTCTGTTTCCAGGTATGGGTGTCTAACGGATTCTCCTTTGCCTGACGCAACTGCTCATCAAGCTTCTCAATCTTCTTCTTTAGCTTTTCAGACTTCTCTCTGTAGCTTCCTTGGCGTGTCTGGAACCTGGCCTTGATTCTGTACAAGGAAGGAGGTGTAAGACATGTTGAGTGACACAAAGCGGTGACTGACTTGAGCTGTGCCTTGTCGTTCATGGTACTCTCCATCTCTTGAACATACTCATTCTTGTACTCTGGAAAGATTCGCAAAACATTAATCTACATGGCATCCCAAGTGTGATGGTATCCAGGCCCGTAGGCCGACTGAGAACCACCAGGGGGGAGGGGTCATTTCCCAGTTATGAAAATTTAATTCTTGTGGATCCCAGAGGCTAAATATATAGTTCTGTGACCAGACTATAGGCATATGGGATCGTTTCCGCGAAGAGAGACCTAACGCATATTTTTGAGATTCTAGAAGTCTAAAATGTCCTCTACACATTGCTTCTTACGCATTGAGAATCAAAGTACCTGTCATGGAGTTGTAAGGTGCTGAATATTTCATTAGACATACATTTCAATGCAAGTGTTATGTATCTATTACGCATTGGAAATTTATAATGTATGCACTAGGTCCTTTTTCAGATCTCATATGTTTATTCTAGAAGTTTGACGTGTCATTTAAAATCCTTATGCACTAAGAATCGAACTATCATGCAGTTGTAAGGCACTGAAGTTTTAATTAGCCATACATTTCAATGCAAGCATTTACGTTTCTATTGCTTGTATGAGAAAATGAACAGGACAGGTTTACAATGGTTATAATTGCACTATTGAATTAGCTGATATTTGGCTTATAGATGGCTCTGCTTAGCCATGTAAACATATTTTAAACGGTTGAGTAACTAAATTCAAATATTTGAAATCAAGTTATCAAGGCCCTCTGTAATAATCAATATTAAAGTTAGTACATAATTATAATAATACTTTATTTTGCCTATGGTCACATTATCTAGTTTGGATTGATTAATTTTCAAGCTACTAATTTAAATGCTGAGTTAACCTTATTAATTATAACTGGCAATTATGTAAAGTCATTTCATATTTAGAGAAACATTACTCAATCACTGATAAATAACTTCAATAAACTAAAAAGTCACTTGATTGTGCGAGGGTTATCAAGTTTGGCTTGTTGATTTGAATTGTTAATAACAAAAATGTAACAATTGAAATAATTGATTTACATTACAGTTTTTGGCTACTGACATTTTGCATATTATTAATAAAAATTATTGTTGCTGATTTGAGTTAGTTAATATTAAATTTTAGTTTGACCTATATTATTGTCTGATCATTGCAGTGCATAACCGTATAATAAGCATTATTATAACACCCTGTTTGCGCTAGGTCCCTTTTCACGATAATGCTTACATAATAAGTGAGACTGGGTATGAGACTGTCAGAGAGGGCAAAATGGTCCAGGCTCAATGCTGGATCAATACTCACGCTAGGCCCTCTCACATGAGCAATTATATACAATTTACACAATTGATGCTCAGTTGCTTCATTTAACTATGTAACTCACATGGCATGACAGCAAGCGGTCCATGGAGGATTGGCCAAATCCACATAAGCCCTCCCACCAGCCTACAAGCCTGGTATCAGCTATATACAACTGCTCTTAGTCATATACAATTTATGACTTGTGCCCGTATAAGGTGTTCAGGAAGATGCCTTTTTGTACAATTCTGCTTACATGGCAATACACGTCCGATGCTTTTCAATAGTAGCAACAACCAATTGGCTACTGGCTGACTAGAATTTCTAGTTTATTTATTGTGGGGGGATGGGATGTGGTTAAAGGTCTCTGCTGTATTGATCACAGGGAATGTATGTATTCACTACATCCACCTACAAGTGTAATCAACTTACAAACGGTCCATGGCATGCAGACCACATGCTTGCAATGGTTGCCACAACAGACACACAATGCAAGTTACACCAAAATCACACCCACAACACACGTAATGAATATGGAACCCTCCCTTAAAACACATTCACACACCACACATACACACACACGTGCGCACACGTGCACACACGTGCAACACACACACACACACACACACACACACACACACACACACACACACACACACACACACACACACACACACACACACACACACACCATGGCAGCTCTCCTCCTCTTCGTGCAGCTGGGCTTTGGCTTTCTCCAACTTCTTTTCCAACTCCTTCACCTGCTGCAAGCGTCTCACCTGTGAAACACATGTGCATCAATAACTCCTTCCTTTATCCCAATTAAAAATCCACACCTCAGCACTCAGGGGAGGCTCCCCATCAGTCTCATCTTCCTCTTCCCCTCGCACCTGACCTGGGTCAGATGTGTAGCCATCGTCAGAGTGGTACTGCTTGTCTGAACGATGCTTTCCCCTGTAGGGGGTCCATGGGGAGGTCATGATGTTGACATGCATGCGTGCAGGTTGGACACAACACAAACAAGATGTATTCATATGCTTGCCTATGCAGTAATGTACACATTCCCCAGAGTCACTTACAAACACAAACATTACAAACGGCATCTGTATATCAACACTAATTAAAGGACCCAGAGGAATTAAGGCAACCACAGATATCTCCTACCCTACACCTATCTCTCGCTCGCACTTACGCCATTTTCTCGCGCGGTACCGAATCAGCACAAACGCTACAAACATGTCATTGGTCTGGCTTCTTTCTTTCTCGAAGCCGTTTAACAGCACCCTTTGATATTTCTACTCCCTACGTGTAAATCCTTCACTACTACCTACCTCCTAAACCTGACTCTGTGTTTCAGCATGCGAGAGAACCTGGCTTTGTTGGTTATCGCAGGTTCAGTCATCTCCACGTTCGGCTGAGGGCCCGCATGATTTACCGTAGGAATACGCAACAGCTTCATAACTCCCGCCCCTGCAGAATATGTGGTGGTGCGGCATCCATAGTGGATGTGCATGCGTGAGAAAGCGCAACAAAACGTAATTTCAGCTCCACTTGGCTTCCGGTTACCATGGCACCATGAAATGACACACACACATCCACCGATAAAAACACACTGACTCCACACACACACACACACACACACACACACACACACACACACACACACACACACACACACACGCTCGCCCAATGAATAAGTACGCTTATACATTTATGCGACTCACCCAGCCTTCCGCCCGAACTCTTTCCGTGCGGCAATTGAGGGGAGGCGGCCGACGGGGCCCCACTAACAACTACCGTTAGTTGGGGCGAAACGGTCGCGCTCACATACCCGTTGGTCAGGCTCGTAGTCGGACTGGCGTCAGCGCTGATTGGGAATACAATGGCTGAGGCGCTAGTGACCCGAGAAAGGGGAGAGGCTTGCCGCCTTGAGCCCTGCAGGTCTGGGGTACCACCACCCGTGGCCATCCGTCAATGTGGGTGTGGCCCTAGAAAGATGAGTTGTACAGATTTATAACTTGTTCTCTCCTCGTTTTGAACAAACATTTACCAAATTATTAAGAACACAAACAAGAACACTAGGACTCGTACCGCACGCAAAATAAAAGTCGCGCAAAAATCCGAAAGTGGCACCTTGGTGTATACAATCGCGATGACACAACGGGCGCTTCTCTAATCCAGTAGTAGAGGATTTCGATTTCTCGATGGCGTGACTCACCTAGTAACGCGCTATTCACGACAGAAGAACGATTTATTTTCTTGCTATATTTTAATAACATGTCCCGGTTAATTAACGATGTAACCCTCTCTTTCCTATATTTCTCCACCATGACCTACTACCTAAACAAAGTAGAAAAACTGCTATCCTCTTGCAAGGATCTATACAATGACGTCAACGCCGCCTACCTCTCTGGAGCAATAGATGTTGTTGTTGTGAAGCAAAAAGATGGGTCACTGAAATCTACGCCTTTTCACGTTCGGTTCGGTAAGCTAGGAGTTCTCAGAACCGGGGACCTGAAAAAAGAGGTTAGTTGCACCAGAGCACTGCGGCAAATTGGTGGGAGGTAGTGTGTATGGCCTGTGTCAAGTTGGCAGTTTTGGGCATGGTCTATACAAAATGGGCATGCGTTGTACAGTGCATCTCCATGTACATGTATAAAGATATTGGGTTAAGTTGGCAACCGAGAAAAACTACCTTCTATTACGCTAGACATTGTTGTTCATTGATGTGTTTATGAGCGCGCATGGCGAACGGGACGGGACGGGGGGGGGGGGGGGGGGGGGGGGGGGGGCGTATGTGATGTGGCACGTATGTGAATTCTAGAAGGAAGTGCATGCCATGTGTGTGAATATTTGCATGTGATATTGTGCTTGTGCATGGGAGTGTGTTATGTCTTTGTAGACAACATATGTCTCCTGAAACAGGCAGCTTGTTTTCATTGCATTACAAGTAGGGTTTTTGCAGCCGCATGTGACATGCTGCAGCCACTGTGTGTGTGTATGTGTGTGTGTGTGTGGTTGTGTGTGTGTGTGTATGTGTGTGTGTGTGTGTGGTTGTGTGTGTGTGTGTGGTGTGTGTGTGTGTGTATGTGTGTGTGTGTGTGCATTGTATATGTATGCATGTATGTGTATGTGTGCATTGTGTGTATGTGTGTTAGCATGTGCATCTGATCTGTTCCGTTAAATGGCTCAATTTGTATGCCAGCTGGCAATTAGATCAAAACAATAATTATTCCATTACAAATACATACACACACTGACCCAAAGCGTACACACACACACCCAGCACATTACGCATACACACACATGAATACATACACACACATACACATATACAATGACATGTACACACATGCACACGCACACCCACCACACACACATGCACACATACATACACACACATGCACCCACACACATGCACCCACACACACACACATGCATACACACATGCACCCACACACACACACATACATACATACACACACATGCACCCACACACACATACATACACACACATGCACCCACACACACACACATGCATACACACATGCACCCACACACACATACATACATACACACACATGCACCCACACACACATACAAACACACATGCACACACACACACATACACACACACACATACATACACACACACATGCACCCACACACACATGTGCACACACTCTAATGGCTACCCACGACATCATTCGCTTCGTGCACCGACAGGTGGAGATTGAAGTGAACGGGACTCTCATTGACCTTAAGATGACCCTGGATGAGAGTGGCTCCGCCTTCTTTGTGAAGTCCAAGTCTGAAGAAGTCAGTTCCATCTCGCGTGCATGTGCTGGTATTGCCCATACACAGTGTGCAGTAGGTGTACCCCTCATGCTATATGTCGTCTAAGCCGGTCAGCCAAGAGGTTGGAATTGTTTGTTTGCCTGTATTGTATGGGGTTGGCTGCAATGCAGATGGTGGCATGCTCTGGAACAAAGTTAGACTGTATCAAGGGTGTTTAGCTGTGGTCACCCTTTGCACTGGGTTCCATGGTTACATCTTATCTCTACACCTCAAACATGTGATCAGCATCTCAAGTGGAAGATGAGGTGATAGGACCTTAACACCTGACCAGCTGATGTGGGAGGGGGAGGGGGGGACCTGACCAGCTGATGTGGGGGGGGGGGGGGGGGGGGGGGGGGGGGGGGAGCCCTGCGTTGGGTAGGGAGAGGTAGGACAAGATCACTTGCTAGTGACGTAATGGGCTCTGTTCCATTAAAATAAATTTGCCATATAAAAGTTCACAAGCTCTTACAACCATTAGGTTTAACAAGATGGAGCAGCTGGTAGACGTCTTTGTGTGTAGTTGCATTAGAAAATAGACTACCTCCATAGTGCTCCCGAGATCTTCTTGGTGAAAATAGTTAAGATCTCCAGACGCCTCCCATTACAGCTTGTTCACTTGTTCAAGCA